>JAJONR010000893.1:0-142247 GCA_029582245.1 Solanum etuberosum
CATGAGCTAAGTACATTTTGGGAGTAGTATTGAGCACCGATATGGGGACGCGAGTTCATGATAATTCAAGTCTCCATAAACCATGTAGCCATCATGGGTAGTAAAGGATCATACTTTTTAGATGATTCCTTAAGTGCTTTTTGGCATATACTAGTGGATCCACTTAGGTAAGGCATTCTATACGATGGCAAAGTATAGGACAGTTCTGGCAGCGTGGGCAAGACGCTGTATCACTACTTAGGCTCATAGTGGTGGTTGTCGGTTAGAGAATCTCCCACAGAAATGATATTACTTTATTATATGAGTACAATTGAGTTTGTTATTGCATTTCTTTAACGAACTAAGTTGCTTTCTACTATTTTAAAAGCTTTCTGTATATTGCATGTGTTTTATTGCTTTATATTGAGTTAAGTTATTCAGGAGTTGGGTAAAGCCAAGGTAAGTGTTCCTTTCATATTCTTTTCAAGCTTAAGTTGTGTTTAGCATTCCAACTCGCATACTCGTACATTCAATGTACTGATGCCATTTGGCCTGCATCTTCTTATGATGCAGACACAGGTAACCAGGATCAGCATCCAGCGCATCGTTGATTCTAGTTGAGCTCCAGACTTATTGGTGAGCCTCATTGCTTTCGGAGGATCCCTTTTATTGCTTTTATTAGTTTTAGTTTCATTAGAAGTATTGTCCCGACATCCATCTTAATTGTTTAGAGGCTTCATAGACAATCATATATTAGTTCTTGAGTTTTTCTATTTCCTGTTTTAATGGCTGAGACTTGAGTTGCCATTTTGGCTAAGTTTAATATTTCTTAAAGACATTTGCATGAGTCATCCTTTGAGACTATTTCTTGTGTTTAAGATTTCCGCTGAGTTAGTAAGCCAGGCCAAGGGTTCGCTTGGGGCCAGCAATGGTTCTCGAGTGCCAGTCCCACCTAGGGTGTAGGCTCGGGGTGTGACACCATACCCCATGGATGGGTCCACATCTCATGGTTGGGGGTCGTAGGTCCAAGGCCCAAATTTCAGACTCCCTGAACCCAAACCATGGTTGACCAGGACAGACCGTGGGTCCATCCACAGCCCGTCAACGTGGTCTTGTGGGTCAACTCAGGGTCGGTTAGTTTAGGGGCACTTTAGGATTTTCCGGTTTTAATTAGAATTAAGTGGTGTCGTTTTACCCATCTTTTAACCACCTATATAAGTACTTTAGACCCCTAAATTAAGTCAATCAAATGATTCTCTTAACTCACCCAAAGAATTGGGTTCCTCTCTCAAATATTTCTCTCTCTAAAAAGTGAAGAAGAAGAAGAAGAGGGTTCAAGCTAGGTCAAGTCAAGTTTCCAATCTTCCAAGCTTTGTGAGGGCTTTGTAACCAAGGTATGATAGCTCTTCATCCATGGACTTCTTTCATCCATGGAGTCCCCTAGTTTTCCCCAATTGTGAAGTTGAAATCCCCATTTGAATTAGGGTTTCTTCCAATCTTGTGTGTATTGATGAATGTTGATCCAATTGAGTGGATAATGATTGTTTATGATTGAATTAGTAGTGAATCATGTTTATAGGATGATATGTATAGTAGATTGCTTGAGAGTAAAGCATATAGACATGAATTGATTGAGATTAAGGTATACATGTTGAATCATGACTAGTAGTGCGTAAGATTGAGCCTATATGATGATATGTGATTAGAATTGCTTAAGAATGAAGCATGTGATTAGAATGTCATGAGATTTAGGCATATGTGATGATTATCAGAAGTGTTTCTTTGAGAGTAAGGCATGTAGTATGAATGTTGATTGCTAGGGCATTGAGAGTAAAGCTAATATGATGAATTACGAATGTTAAGGCTTTGAGAGTGAAGCTTATATGATAATGGTAGACTATTAGATAGAATTGTTATGGAAGGACTTTACCCACATAATCTACCTTATGAATGTTTGAATGTATGAATGCATGAATGTGAAAGATTTTCTCACATTGAATGATTCTAGGTTGAAAGGTTTGTTCACCTAAAATGAATCAAAGCATGTTAATTATGATAGCTTGAAGTTGAGATATAAAATCCCTTCATGAATAGCTTGACTTGGTAAGACAAGACCATGCATGGTAGCTTGAGTAGAAGATCTCATGGATAGCCTTGGATTGAGAAATTGTACCATTCCTAAGGTTAGCTTGAACTAGCATGAGAGTATGCTTGCATGATAGCATGACTTGGTAAGGCCAAACCATTTCATTGGTAGCTTGGATTGAGCAATAGTACCCTTCCTTGAGTAGCTTGGACTTGCACGAGAGTGTGCTTTCCATGATAGCTTGGTCTAGCATAATAAGGTGCTTTTCCTTGATAGCCTTGAATTGGTAAATCGTAACCATTCATGAGTACTTTTTGTATTGGACTAGTAAAGAAGTACTTTTCCATGATTAGTAGCAAGAGCTAAAGAGGGACTACTCCTTAATCAAAGTAGCATGTTTCTAACAAGTTAAGGTTACTTCAAGGAAGTATCGTAAGTATGTTTTAATAGGAGATTTACTTGTATGATGTATGCTTAGCTTGGATTATTGCTAGAGTTGCCTTCCTTGATATGTATGACTAAATGTGGATGACCCAAGTCCTAGCCAAGGTTAAGTTGACGTTACTTGAGAAGTTTTCCTCTTACCTTATGATGATCTAGATGTATTGATTATGTCTATGACTATGTTGTTATCTCTTTTGCTTATAGCTTATGTCTTATGTTGACTAATGCTTATGTTATGCTCTTGATGATGTTATTCTAGTTATCATATTTTGTACTAACGCATACTCTTGCCTACATTCTTACCAAATGTAGGGTTCGGCGATATTGACTTCCATCCCCGTGGATAGGATCATAGTAGAGCATGGATTGAAAATTGGTGAGTCCTCATAGCATTCGAGGATATAGCCATCATTTCCCTTATGTTCTTTTATTTTATGTTTTGAACTATTGTATGGAATACTTCCCAAAGATATTCATGTATTAGATGGTTTGAGACAAGTGTTAAAGACTTCCGCTTCGTTTTATAAAAAGACTTTGATTGTATGGAAAATGTTTTAAATTTCTGCATCATTTCTATTATCTTATATAGGTATGTTTTATATAGGTATGTTTTAAATTTCTGCATCATGTTTTATCTATTTCTATTTCAAAACTCCCATAGGTATGTCTCCTTACCAACTGGTATATCAAAAGTCTTGTCATTTGCCCATAGAGCTAGAGGACAAAGCGATGTGGGCAGTCAAGAAGCTGAATTTGGATTGGGGCGCTGCATCAAGTCAATGAATAAATGAGATAAATGAGCTCGATGAGTTTCGCCTGCAAACATATGAAAGTTCAGCTTTGTACAAGGTGAAGATGAAGAAGTATTATGATCTAAAGATCGAAAAGCGTGAATTTACTCTCAGTGATCTGGTGCTATTATTCAACTCATGGTTGCGCTTGTTTCCTGGCAAACTCATGTCCAAGTGGACCGGGCCATTCAAAGTTACTCAAATATTTCCACATGGAGTGGTTGAACTCAAAAATAATGAAGGAACGAGGTTCAAGGTGAACGATTAGCAGATAAAGATCTACTTGGGGAAATCAGAGATTGTCAACAAGTTGATAGAGAAATGGGGTCTTGATGAAGTCTGAGTAATCAAGGTATCTGCATCGTTCCGTGACGTTAAATCAAGCTCTACTTGGGAGACAACCCAAGATGTACAATCTAGCCAACGATAGGAGTTTCTTTTCTACAGAGTTGAGTTTTTAAATTTTTAGTAGTTTAGATAGAATTCCTTGTTTGAGTCTTACTGTTGGCTAGATGAGGGTAGAATAGGGTCCGTGTCTAGAGAATGTAAAAAGGAAGTCCTAATATTTGCTATGAGTGCAGGAAAGAAAAGAAAAAAAAATCTCCAAATGTTATGCTGATGAAGTGGTCTACGGGTTGGATCGACGGTCCATCGTTAAATCGACGGTCCATTGTTAAATCGACAGACCGTGGATGGCATCCATAGATCCCAGGTATGTTTTCTCAATTTCACTAAGTATAAGAGTGAACCACGGAACCGATCAACGGACCGTCGACGGGGTTTCGTGGGTCAAAGTTAGGGTTTTCAATCGACCCGACCCGGACCCCTAGTTAAATAAAACCCTTCATTTTTCAAATACACCCCCCCCCATTTCCCTCTTCTCCCCAACCATTTCAAACCGTTAAAACACCCATAAATCATCCCTTAATCTCTCCCATTACTCCCATATAATCCCTCATTTCCATTTTTCATCTTCCCCAAAAACCCTTTTTCTCTCTATATTCTCTCCCTTCCAACAAGCATCAAGGGTTCTGGGTTTGGTGTCAAGTTCTTTTGAGTCGTAAGAAGAAATCACAACTAACACACTCATAAACTCTGCTTTACTTGTAAGGTGCTCGATTTCATCAAACTTTGAATTTTGTCTCATTGTTTTAATTGAAGTCACAGAGTTGTACTTGACCTTGGGTAGATAATCGCATGTTAAAATTGTTGAAAACTAGTTCTAATACTACCCTTGATACGATGGTGTGTGAGTGTGTTGTTATTTTGATTTGAATATTGGGTTTGATATGTCTAGTTGAAAGTCTAGACTTAGGGTTTCTTTGTCTCTGTCTTGGAATTTAAATTTTCCATTATTGAAACCCTAAGGATGATAGACTACCATGTAATGTGTTGAAATTCATGTTTAGACATAGTATAGGTGTTGATTGTGTGTTGAATTTGGTGGATAAAAAGTGAAATCCCATGTTTGCATACAACACTGGTCAATGGCCCTCACCAACGGATTGTGGGTCAGCCTACGGACCGTAGGTCATGGTTTGTCGATCCAAGTTCACACAAAAATGGCTAAGTTGTGAACCACAGCATTGACTACGGTCCGTCGTTCAATCGATGGACCATTCTGCACGCCCGTGGTTCCAATATCAGAGACCCAAAAATTGACTCCCTTACAAACAGAAGGGACCCATGGCTCGTCACTCCATCGACGGTCCGTAGGTACCCACCGTAGGTCACAAAAACAGTTACTGCCAGAGTTTTTTTTATAATTTTTTTCTAAGTCCAAATAGTGTTCTAAAATTTGTTCTTCGATCTTTTTGAGTTCTTTGTTTACTAACTAAGCTTCCACAGGTTCTATGGCGCCAAAACAAGCTCCTGTTTACTCAAGGAAAGGAAAGTCGAAGTCGGTAGCACCCTCGCTCCGACTCATTAACGGGTCGAGTAGAGAGGAGTACTCACCGGAGCACACTAAAGGCTCCCCAACTGTCCACTTGACCACCAGGTGCCGAAAAAGACAGGTGGTAGTATCGGAGGAGGAACACTTACCTAGTCCCGTAGTTGCCCCCCTCCCCATTTGAGGAGGGGGCCCAACATTCGGGAGAGTCAAAATCCAGCTCAGAGTCACATTTCGGCTCCAGTTCCAGTGGCACACCAGCCTCCGCCTCCAATGCCACTAGATACAGAGAGGCTTATGACCCGCCTGGCATACCGATGTTCCCTGTTCATCTATCCACTGAGCCAAACAAGTGGTGTGTTGAAGGCCAGTTCCAGATTTACTACGATGGGCACGACCGTAACGAGCAGAAAAAGTAGGCCAGGACTATTACTCAAGAGTGTCGAGTGCTCACTGGAAGCCTTCACACTGTGCCAGCCATCGATGAATTGTTCAAACAACACAAGTGTGACTGGATGGCATGGAGTCCGGGGAAGTTCAATGAGGAGATGGTCCAGGAGTTCTATGCCTCCTACGCCGCCACCGTACGGAACACTATGCAAAAATAGGCTAAGCACTAGCTCAACCTCCATTACAGGCCACATTGGTGCGGAAACTCTTCGTAGACATCTCTGAGACTACTATTCGCTGTTTTATTTACGGTCCAGCCCACACTCTGTCGATTAATACAACAGAGTTTGACTACAGGATGGTGGTTGTTCAGAGTGGGGCATTTCAGAGGGATGCCGAGCAACGAGTGGCCCTATTACGATGGATGGTCCGTCATATTGCTGAGGATGGAGAGAGCACCGAGTGGGTGCGTAACATTACTTTGCCTATCAGAAAGGCAACCCTGAGCTTCGCAGCGAAGTTCTTCTGGTCGATTGTGTGTACTAGATTGTCTCCTACATAGGCAAACAACGTGGTGACTTGGGACAGAGTTGTGATGCTAGCAGCGATTATAGCGGGGATCGATCGTGACTTCTCCCGTATTCTGATTGTCGAGATACATGAAAGGGCATTCAAGACTACTACCACCTTGCCTTTCCCTTGTCTTATTTTTAAGCTGTATAGTGAGGCTTCAGTGCCTATATAGCATTGTGACAGATTGACAGAGGCGACAAAGACTGTTGATGTCGGCCTCATTAGAGATGATGCTAACCCTGCAGTACAACGGAAGGAACCACAGGTTGACCTACCTCCTTTGGGTGTTGATCTGACCAGAGATGTGGAGTAGATTGAGGTTGAGCAAGTTGTTGATACTACGATGCCTGCCACTACAACAGATGCACTGGCTCCCCCCTCCACTTCCACTAGTCATGTTGCTAGCTCTTCACGAGCCACTACCTCTTCGGGGTCTACTTTAGTACCTCTGGCCCGAGTCCAGAAGTTGGAGACCCAGATGGCCACCTTGTTACAACACATGCGACCATGGATGCAGAAGTCCATGGAGGAGTCCGAGGCTCCTATGGAGAGGATGATAGACGCGAAGATTCAGGCGGTCCACAAGCGTTTAGATGCATTCGATCTTCGCGTATTGGAGAGGCCTCGGCCCACTATTGATGTTACTACTTTCCAAACAGATTTGACTAGGCTTCGGTCTGATGTTGATTCCCTCCTTTCTCTTGCTGAGGCTATCACCGAGCCCACATCTAAGGATGAGGCAGATGACGTGGTGATGACTACACTTTTTGGTGATACTATGCAACCACCCGACCATTCCCGTGTGGCTGGGAAGCACACCCGCTCTTCTGAGTAGACTTCAGATGCTGAGGAGGCCCGATGAGCTAAGAAGAGAGAGAGGCACCAGGTCGAGGCTGCCCAGAGGAAGTCTCTTTTTGAGGAGGAGTTGCGACTGCGGAGAGCCCGTGAGATGGAATTTATGGGTGCATCAAGTTCGAGGAGCATTACTGATGGTGTTCCAACTATTGATGAGGGCACTACTGAGGGCGTCAGTATTATTGATCCAGTAGGTTCCGAGAAACCAAACCCACCCGCTTCTTGATGGGTCTTCGGCGCTTATTTACCACAGGTTTGCTTCACCTTTTGTCTTATATTATTTTTGTGCATTGAGGGCAATTGCACCATTTTTTGTGGGGGTGGGGTAAATGGGTTGTGAGTGGTAGGGTGAAGTCTGAGTAACCCAACTCATAACCCTCCCTTGAGGTTTTCTTGCTTGTGTTCTTTTCCCCCAAGGGACTGTCTTACATTTATGTTGAACCGACATGTTTTGGATTGTATAAATGTAGAATTAGGCTAAAAGATGAAAGCATGATGGCATAAGAGCATAAAAATTGTTACCTGTCCGAAACTTTGGACTATGCTATATTTGTAGACTTAATGAGTTGAATGTGCTGGATCTTTATGTGACATGATAGGAACCGGTATGATAGAATGGCTTAAGCTAGAACTTGAACTAGATGCTTTAATGATTCAATAATGAAACAATGTGCCAAGTGTGTGTGAGGTGATTTTGTATATTCATGCGGTGTGTGCCAATCTAGAACTTATCTCGTTGGTCCTGCTAAGATAATCTAGGCTAGAAATTGGGAAATGATCATAGACCTTTGTTGATATAAGTCAACTTAAGCCTAAAAGAATCCAACCAAAATAAATAAATGCTCCCTTCGATCCAAATGTTTGAGCCTAATGAATACCACTTCTTTGAATACACCTAACTCCCTTCCCTAAAAATATGTTTTGGCCCTGGTCCCTCCTTGGACATTGTGCACCTTAACTTAGGCCAAAAGCCTAAGTTGAGGGTGACTAATTCAGAAGTTACCTTAATCTCGGCCCTGGTCTGACCTAGGACATCGTGCACCTTAACTCATGCAAAATACATAAGTTGAGGGTGGCTATGAAAAAGGAAACTGAAAAAAGGGTATGAAAAGAGTTGTGTGTAGAAGAAGAAAAAGATAGTAAAAGGTGTGACTGAATTCAAAAGAAACAAAATAGTGATAATGATGCTGAATGACAAAGAAAGAAAAAGTAAAAGAAAAAGAAAAGTGAAAAAAAAAAGAATGAATGAAAAAGTCAAAGTCACATCTGTGCTGAAATAAGTCAAGGAAAAGAGCAGAAAACAAAAAGATGTCAGAATTGATTGAGAAAAGAGGTAACTAGCCAATGTAATGTCAAGAAGGGCAGAAAAGTCAATAAAAATACCCAAATGTATCCCGACCCTGAGCCTATGTTACAAGCTAAGAAATCCCTATAGTGATCCTAGTGACCAGTCTGCAAAGTCTATGCAGTGAAAATAACGGAAAGCCTATGGTATTGAGCACTAACTGTATATGAATTCACCTCTAAGCGTGAGTTTTTACTGAATCCTTAAGCTTAAATATCAGATTTTGTGTGAAAAAGAATTTCTTTGTGGTAAGGGCACTAGTTACATTGTTAGAAAGTTAGTATCTTGGTAATTGTTGAAAAGTGTATGCGGTGATATGTATTGGTCTGTCTATGTCATTTTTTTATCCGCAGGAGTTAGCTTATTGGGTCTAAATGAAAAGATTTGCACTAAGTGAAACAGTTGATTTAGAAAGTCATGTGATTGCTTGAGTTTGTATGTTTGCTTCTACATGAGTGTCGTTTAGAGTTTTAGGGTGTCGCTTGAAGAAAAATAATAATTTTAAGTTGAGGGTGTTGATATACCGTGAGTTTACGGTATTTTTGATGCATTTCACTTAGAGTTTGTGTGAGTCCTGGTCATTTTGTTATTAGATATGATGGTGTTTGGTCTCATTTTGCAGGAAATCGATTTGAAGCAGTTGCCGTTGGAGATAGCTGAAACAATAGGAGTTTGGCAACCTACGAGCTCACCCCCGAGCCGTCACTCAACTGACGAGCCGTAGGTGGAAGCCGTGGGTCAGTGGTTCAAGGAAGTTTGACCTAAGTGTGGAACCACGGATATGACCTACACCCCGTAGCTTGAGTGACGGACCGTCGGTGGGAGCCATCATTTGATCCAGATAGTTGAGTTCCAGTACTTGAACCACAGATGTGCAGGACGGAGCATAAATGGACCTACGAACCGTAGATGGGAACCGTCGACGAGAAGACAAAGAATGTTTGCCAACTGCTGAACCACAGAGGTGACCCACGGATTGTTGGCTGATCCACGGTCCGTCGTTGGCCACCGTAGGTCGAAAACTGCCAAAACTGAATTTTTCTTATTTTCGTTTCCTACTTGGTTTAGGATTTAAGTACTATAAATATAAGTTGTAATTTATGTTTTTAAGGGTTAGAACTTTTTGGAGACTATTGTTCTAAGCTTTTTGAATCATTTTGCAAACTTTTTAAAACCTTAATTCTTGAAGCTCGTTTATGCAATTTGCTTTTGATTTTTAATTCAAGATTTCGGTATTCATCTACTTTGATAGTAAGTTCATGATTCTTCTTATTAACAACAATATGAATTGTGAATTATCAAGCATGAGTAGCTAAATCCACAACTAGAATTGTGGGAACCATGAACAATTAACAAAGTATGCCTAATAAATAAGTAATTCTATAATAGTATTTATGCATGCATTGTTAATCCTTTTGTTTAGAATGCTTTTTAACGATGGCCAACATTAGAACTCGCCTCATTCCTACTTGCTGGACCAAGGAGGTAATTAATGAGAAAAGGATTAAACAACGGAGATTTAGTTAAGATTTTCTGCTATCTAATAGCCTGACCTTAATCAATTGATGTAAGGGCTAATACCCAAATCAGTTGACGCGAGGGCTAATCCGGGGTTAAAGGTAAGGGTTAGTAAAGTACACACCAGTAGAAGGACCAAGTTGTGTGCTGAAATTCCCTACTTGGAGGACCAATCACTTAGGGATACCCAACCTATCAACCTTGCATGTCAAACACTAGGATAGAGTTACTATTATTAGGACAATGCGTTAAGAGCTTGTGGGGAACACTTGTACCCTAGTTTCCATCTCATATTGATATCTCAAACTACAAACCCTGTTTACTTGTTACTTAGTGATAGAAATCAACAAACTGTTATTTTACTTAACCCCCCCCCCCCCCATTTTGTTACTTTTCTCAAAAATAGTTTGACTAAACGTAGATAAGTGTAAGTTAGCTTAAGTCTAAACCATATTCTTCGTGGGATCGACCCTAACCTGAAAGTTAGTTTCTTTATTTGGAAACGACCGCTTATACTTCTTTCGAGAGGTGTAATTTGGGCGTATCACTCAACAAGGAGCTAATACCACTGTCTAAATAAAAAATGTTAAAGATTTATAAAAGACTACAATGAGCAGGTAAGATTCCACCAAAAGATGATGAAATAGAACAATTCCCTTTTCCATTTTTGCATTCTTCATTAATACAACTATAATTACTCTATGCTTTTGGAGATTGTTGAGATTACCTTTTTTTCATGAATCCTTGCCTACTTATTGCTTGCATTACAGTTGATGTGAAGGATTGTTCCCGATTCGTAATGATTGCCGTTCATCCTGCTTCTTACGCATATTCTTATCCTTACCTCTCCTCATTTTTGAAGTTTGCATTCTAAAGCTTTCTGAACCTAAGGTTAGGTACTTGTCCCTTATCAATGTTTAGAATGATTTATGCCTCCCTAGGAAGATCTTGCATTGTTATATAAGTAATCTTTCAATGAAAACTTGGTTAGCTAAAAAATATGTAAATATGTTGCCCTCTCTCTATATGTGTTCCACTACAATATATCTCCCTTTCATTAACATTTGTATCCTTCTTATCTCCAATGAAACATTCCATGGGACCTTTCAAATGCCATCCAAAACCTTTTTCACTGTCAATGAATCAGTTTCTAGACTAAGAGGGAAATAATTTTGTTGAATATTCCAGACCCATTCTCAATGCAATTAATTCAACTACCAAATTTGTGTAATCCTCCAGCCTTATTGCTTCTGCATAAACCATATTTCATGTGTCACTCCTAATGCAGAATGCACCTGAACTAGGCTCAAGATTGCCCTTAGATGCTCCATCTAAATTGCATTTAAAAGCGCCCAACTTTGGACAATTCCAATACATCACTTTACATCCAATCCTATGAGTGTAATCATTTAAAAACTGAGCCAACTCAGCCCAAGCGTTAGGAATATCTTGCATCCAGGGATATATTGATCTTCCCATGTAACTCACATTCTTATTTATTTCCATCTTCATTTCATCAATAGATATTCTCCCCCCATGTTTTATACAATTTCTCCTCTTCAAAATTTTCCAAAGAATGAACATTGATATTGCCTTATAGAGAGGTCTCAGTTTAGGTGCTACATCCACTATCCAGCGCTTAGACCCAATGTGTTTAATCTGCAAAAAGGACCACCAATACCTGGACTCCCTTCAAATATCTGCCAGATAGAATTAGAATCGGGGCATACATAGAAGAGATGATCAATAGATTTTTTTTACCCAGTCACAACAACAACATATCAAAATGTGTGTAATTATGTTATGTCAAGCCCCGAACCTACACTCTGGACGTAACTGGCACTCGAGAACCATTGCTGACCCCAAGCAAACCCTTGGGCGGGCTCAACTCTCAGCGGAAGACTTACTCAACAACAAATAAACGTCAAATGTAAAGATTTAACTCAATATCTCAAAATAGATAAACTCAAAATATTTTAAAGAAAACATTCAACTGGCCAAAAAAGGCATCTCAAGTCAAGAAAATTAACAATTGAAAATGAAACAGACTTCTCAAAACTTTACTGTCTATGAAGCCTCTAAAATAATACGATGGAAGTCAGTACAAGGCGGCTCACCAAAGTTAACTCGAACTGCAAGTGGTATCAATGAAGTGCATGTTGAGGACCCTGGTTACCTGTATCTATATCATGAAAGATGCAGGCCAAATGGCATCAGTACATAGAATGTACAAGCATGCAAGGGTAACTCTAAAACACATACATAAGCTTGAACTAATAAAACAGAAAAACATACTCAACTCACCTCGACTCAACTCAACTCAACTCAAACTCAAGGACACTCAAAGATACTCAAGGATACTTAAACTCAGAAGTACTCAACTCAGTTCAATATAAAAGCAACAATAAAGAAGCATGATAAAGAAAGCTTTTAAAATAGTAGATAATAACTCAATGTATTTAAAAATACAATATTAACTTTTATACTCTTATTTGGGAGATTCTCTAACCGACAACCATCACTATGAGCTATGTGATGATACAGCGTCATGCCCACGCTGCCACACCTGTCCTATACCTTACCGGAGTATAAGACATCCTCAACTAAGTGGATCCACTAAGATATGTTTAAAAGCAATAAGGAATCATCTAAAAAGTATGACCCTTTACCCAATGTTGGCATATATGGTTTATGAAGACTTTGAGTTGTCTGAACTCATCCCCATATCAGTGCTCAATACTACTCCCTATAATATAACTCATGCTCATATGTTTAAAAACATTTCCTCATCCTCATACTTTGAGATTATTACTCAAAAGTTTCTTTTAAAAGAGATAGTGCTCAAAAACTCATCATGAACTCATTTATCAATCAAAGCTTCCTTTCATTTTAAATGTAAAACATTTACTCTTGGGAATACTTAGTTCCCATATATTCATTTTGAAAAATGAAACTCAACTCTCCTCATCATCATACTCAAGTAATCAAGTCTTAAAACAAGTTTTAAATGTTTGTAAAAGACTTCTCAAAAATGACTCAAAGGACTCCCTCGAACTTTACTCTTAACTCTATCTTGAATTTGAAATGTAAATTCAAGAATTATGATTAGGATATTTTGGATCTCTCGATTTTTAATGGAGTTTAGATAGTTGATAACAAGAAATGAGTGAAGACAAGAATTTGAAGAGCACAGGCGCGGCGCGGAGAAGGATTAAATATTTGGTTGAGAATTAATTTTTGAGACATAGGATAAATCCTCTTCGCGACACAGAGAGGGAGTGCTCGACTGGGTACTTGACATCTGAGGCACCTCCGCGACGCGTTCCTGGGCGCAATTACTTGCCCGATCTTTTCTTCCTCTCCCAAACTCGATTAAACTCATACCCACTGTAAATCTATGGTCAAAATTCACAAATTCTCATAACCCAGAACACTTTCAGCGAAACCGACACAAAGAACTATCAATTAAATCAACTCATTCGCAAACTCTTGCCTCAAGAATTCAAAACAACACTCTATTACCAATTAAGTTCAAGAACTTCTCAAGAACTCAACAATTCAACATCAAGAATGAATTCATGGGTAAAAGATTACATGATTGGCATGAGGTTGAACAAACCCAACACTATGGAAGCTTACATACCTTGAAGGAATCAAATTCTTGACAAAAATCCTGAAATTCGAAGAACGCTTGAGCTTTCTCCCTTTTTCTCCTCTTGAACTTTCCCTAAGTTTCTTGAATGATTTTGAATGAATCCCCAATTGACTCAATCTGATTATACCCCTTAACTTAGGCTGGCAAAACGTTTTAGACTAGTGGGTATGGAAAAGACCAAAATGCCCCTCCTTAAAACGGACTACTTTCCTTAACTGGAAAAGTTGTACTCAAACGGGCATATCTTCCTCATCCTAACTCAGAATTTAGCAAACTCGGTGGCGTTGGAACGAGAATTCAAAGATCTTTCATATGATACCTTATGGGCCATCTAACTCATCTTGAGCTGAAAGTTATGGTCATTTGAAGTTTACCCATAACTCACAAATTGAAGACTAACTTGCCCAATTCTTAATTTAGCTATTTCTAGTTTAGCTCTTTCTAAATTTAGCTCTTTCTAAGACCGAGATGTTACAATATCCCCCCCCCTGAGAACATTGGTCCTCGAATGAGATTAATCTAATTAGAACTAAGGATGACAACATCTAACACCCAGCTCAAACACCCAACTTGCAATTTAACACAACATAGCATGTCAATTTAAAGAGTGTTTTTACAAAAAGTAATTACTTTGGTCTTGAATTTCTACGGAAGAAAAGAGATGTGGGTATCTCTTCTTCATATCCTCCTCAGCCTCCCAAGTAGCTTCCTCAACAAACTGTTTTCTCCATAAGACCTTGACTGATGCTACCTCTTTGGTCCTCAACTTGCAAACCTGACAATCAAGTATTTCAACGGGTATCTCCGCATAAGATAGGGTGTCCTTAATACCAATATTTTCAGTAGGTATAATAAGTGAAGGATCGCCCATACACTTCTTCAACATAGAAATCTGAAACACCTGATGGACTGCTGCTAACTCTAGCGGTAGCTCAAATTCATAAGCTACATTTCCAATTCTCTCGGATATCCTATAAGGAAAAATATATCGGGGGCTGAGTTTCCCCTTCTTACGAAATCTCATTACACCCTTCATGGGTGAAACCTTCAAGTAAATCCAATCATTCACCTCAAACTCCAAGTCTCTTCTCCTAACATTTGTATAGGATTTCTGATGACTCTGTGCTATTTACAACCTTTCTTTAATAGTCTTCACCTTCTCCATAGCTTGATGAACAAAGTCTGGTCCTATCAACCCAGATTCACCAACCTCAAACCATCCAATATGAGATCTACATCTTCTCCTATAAAGAGCATCATAAGGAGCCATTTGGATACTAGAGTGAATGTATTATTTTAAGCAAACTCTATTAGAGGTAAGTGATCATCCCAATTACCCTTGATATTGATCACACACACCCTCAACAGATCCTCTAAGGTCTGAATCGTACGTTCTGCTTGACCATCAGTCTGAGGATGGAAGGCAGTACTAAGGTTCACCTTCGTACACAGAACCTTCTAAAAAGACTTCCAAAATTACACGGTAAATTGCTCACCTCTATCTGAAATGATCGACACCGGAACACCATGAAGTCTGACTATCTCTTGAATATATAATCTGGCATAATTTTCTGCTGGAAAAGTAGTCTTTACCGGTAAGAAATAGGTTGATTTAGTCATATGATCTACAATCACCCAAATAGAATCATGTTGCTTGCGAGACCGTGGTAAGCTAGTAATAATATACATGTTGATCATCTCCCACTTCCATTCCGGAAGATCTATCTTCTAAGCCATACTATCGGGACTCTAGTGCTCTACCTTGACTTGTTGGCAATTCGGGCACTTAGCAACAAACTCTACAATACACCTCTTCATACTACTCCACTAATAGACTTCTCTCAAGTCACGTTACATCTTTGTGGAACCAGGATGGATTGAATATCTGAAACTATGAGCTTCCTCCATGATCCTCTCTCGGAGTTCATACACCTTAGGTACACACAATCAACCTTGATACCTCAACACACCATCTCCTCATGTTCAAAAGCCATCATTTTTTTCTTATGAACATTTTCCTTCAATTCAAGCTATACAGGGTCTTGGTCTTGTTTCTCTTTCACTTCCGACACTAGTGATGATTCAGCCCCATTCATCACCACCACTACACCTTCATTGGAATCCAACAACCGAACTTCCAATCGTGCTAGTATATGCATATCCTTGGCTAACTCATTCTTGCCTTCCTCAACATGGGCAGTACTACCTATAGACAACCTGCTCAAAGCATCAGCAACAACATTAGCTTTACCTGGGTGATAGAGAAAGATATGAGTAACTCCAACCACCCTCTCTGTCTGTGATTAAGCTCTTTCTGACTGAATACATACTGAAGACTCTTGTGATCGGTGAACACATCAACATAAACACCATAGAGATAGTGACGCCATATTTTCAAAGCAAACACTACAACAGCACACTCTAGATCATGGGTTGGGTAATTCTTCTCGTGAGTCTTAAGTTGTCTAGAGGAATAGGCTATAACCTTACCATTCTACATCAATACACAACCCAGTCCAACTCTGGATGCATCACAATACACCACAAAGCCTTGTGTACCCTCTAGTAAGGTCAACACTAGGGCAGCAGTCAACCGAGTTTTCAATTCCTGAAAGCTTTTCTCACAAGCTTCAGACCATTGAAACTTTGTTGTCTTCTGAGTTAACTTTGTCAACGGGGATGAAATAGATGAGAACCCCTCGACAAACCGCCTATAATAACCAGCCAATCCCAAGAAACTCCTAATATCAGTTGGAGATGTGGGTCTTAGCCAATTCTACACTATCTCAATCTTTAGAGTATCAACTCGAATCCCTTCACCAGAAATAATGTGGCCTAAGAACGTCACTGACTCAAGCCAAAACTCACACTTAGAAAATTTGGCATACAACTCCTTATCCTTTAGAGTTTTGAGAACTACTCTAAGATGAATAGCGTGATCTTTCTCATTCTTCGAATAAATTAGAATGTCATCAATGAAAACGATAACAAACATATCAAGATAAAGTTTAAACACTATGTTCATAAAGTCAATGAACGCTGCAGGAGAATTAGTCAAACCAAAAGACATTATAAGAAACTCATAATGACCATAGAAGGTCCTGAATGCAGTCTTTGGAATATCAGTCACTCTAACTCTGAACTGATGATAGTCAGATCTGAGGTCTATCTTAGAAAAATACGCAGCACCCTGAAGTTGATCAAAAAGATCATCAATTCTTGGAAGGGGATACTTATTCTTTATGGTAACCTTATTCAATTGGTGGTAATCAATACACATCCTAAGATAACCATATTTCTTCCTCACGAAAAAGACCGGAGCACCCCAAGGTGAGACACTGGGTCGAATGAAACCTATATCAAGAAGGTCCTTCAACTGCTTTTTAACTCTTTCAACTCAGCTGGAGCCATTCTATATGGAAGAATAGAGGTAGGACGAGTGTCAGGAAGAATATCTATGCTGAAGTCTATTTCTCTCTCAGGAGGGACTTCAGAAAGATCATCTGAAAAGACCTCTGGAAACTCACTTACAACTGGAACTGACTGAATAGGTGGTGTCTCAACACTAGAGTCATTAACTCGGACTAAGTGATAAATGCACCCCTTGGAAACTAACTTTTCTGGCCTTAAGGTATGAAATAAAATGACCCTTAGGAACTGCTGAACTACTCCTCCACTCAATAACTGGCTCATTAGGAAATTGGAACTTAACTACTCGAGTTCTACAATCGACTGAGGCATAACAAGCATGAAGCCAGTCCATACCCAGAATAACATCAAAGTCCACCATGTCTAACTCAACTAAGTCAGCCATGGTGTCCTTGTGATTAATGGAGATGACACAATCACGATAAACTCTCTCATCTAGAATAGACTCACCAACGGGGGTAGAAACACTGAATGGCTGAAGAAGTCGTTCAGGAAGAATATGAAAACTCATAGCAATATACGGAGTCATAAAAGACAGACTTGCACCTGGATCAAACAATGTATATACATTAAAAGTAAAAACTTTGATCATACCAGTGACAACATTAGGTGAATTCTCTTGCTCTTGGTGACTGGTGATAGCATACAGACGGTTTGCTCCTCCGTCTGTCCCTAAAGTAGCTCCTCTAGGTGTAGCTCTGTCTGGGGGAGCCACTAAAGAAGATTGGGCTCTATTGCCCCCATTACCATTTCCCTGCCTGTTCTTAGGGCACTCTCTCATGAAGTGACCGGTCTGACCACACTTGAAACCACCAGTGGACCCATCACAACATGCTCCTGGGTGGTTCCTACCACACTTAGCATATGCAGGAGTCCAATTACCTCATTGTGCCACACTACCTTGAGATTGTGAATGTCTAGCTTTGATGTTTTGAGAATTTTGATTCTTAAACTCACATCTGTTCCTTGGTGCAGGTGTAGTAGCAGATGATGGAGCAGGTCCAGTTGGCTTTTGTTGAAACGATGACCGGTTCGCATTACCCTTCTGCTGCCTGGACTCATTACTTGTTGTCTTAGCCTTCTTATTGTGAAACTATTCCCTATCTCTCAACTTATCTTCCTAAACCCATTGCACATGGATCATAAGCCTTGCTATGTCCATATCCCCTATCAACATCATAGCCTTACCTTCTTTGCTTGACAGACGATACAATCCAGACACAAACAAGCTCATCCTACTCCTCATATCAACAACCATCTTGGTAACATAACGGGAAAGTTGGGTGAACTTGAGGTTGTACTCATGCACACTCATGGATTCCTGCTTAAGGGTGAGGAATTCTCTTACCTTTTTCTCTATCAATTCACAGGGAAAGAAACGCCCCATTAAGGCCTCTTCGAACACAACCCAACTCACAATTGGTGCCCCTTCATCTCTACTCTTCTTCCATTGGTCATACCAGACTCTAGAAACACCCTTTAGTTGGTATGCAACTAGTTCCACACGCTCAACATCTACAACATGCATCACCTCAAACACTTTCTGCAACTCTTCCACAAAGTTTTACGGATCCTCAGTAACACTTGAACCGGTAAAGTCTAGAGGATTCATCCTTAAGAACTCATGGATACTGGATGTATTAGCCCTCTCCTATCAATTCCCTCTTTGTTTCCCAACTTGGTTGGTCACAACTTGACTCAATATCCGGATAGCATCCCAGAACTCAGCATTAGTGACCTCTCCTTGGGGTTGCACTTCTGGTGCATTGGGGACTCCTTGATCCTGAGGATCAGCATTCTTCCTAGTAGGACGACCTGGAACAGCTCTTCGTGGAGGCTTGATCTAAATGATATGCGCAAGCATGAATTAGAAAGAAACTTTTATAGAGTTGAACTCTATCGCATGAAAAGAGCATGAAAGAAGTGAGAAAGTTCCTAAATGTCGTAGCCTCCTAAATATAGATGTGGCGCGATTCATACCGATAACTAAGACTCTACAGATACAGCTTCATAGACACCCTAGGACTCTTGAACTCTGTGCTCTGATACCAAGTTTGTCACGACCCGAGCCTACACCCTGGACATAACTGGCACTCGAGAACCATTGATGGCCCCAAGTGAACCCTTGGGCTGGCTTAACTCTCAGCGGAAGACATACTCAACAACAAATAAACCTCAAATGTAAATATTTAAATCAATATCTCAAAATAGATAAACTCAGAATATCTTAAAGAAAATATTCAACTGGCCAAAAGAGGCAACTCAAGTCTAGAAGATTAACGATTAAAAATGAAACAGACTTTTCAAAACTCTACTGTTTATGAAGCCTCTAAAACAATACGATGGAAGTCAGGACAAGACCCACGATATCCTAACAAAACTGAAAGATATAAATTGAATCCTCAGGAAGCAATGAGGCTCACCAAAGCTAACTTGACCCGCAAGTGATATCAACGAAGCGCCTGTTGATGACCCTAGTTACCTGTATCTGCATCATGAAAGATGCAGGCCAACTGGCATCAGTACATGGAATGTACGAGCATGCAAGAAGAACTCTAAAACATAGACATAAGCTTGAACTGATAAAAAGGAAGAACAGACTCACCTCACCTCGACTCAACTCAACTCAAACTCAAGGACACTCAAGGATACTCAAGGATACTCAAACTCATAAGTACTCAACTCAGTTCAATATAAAAGCAACAATAAATATGCATTATAAAGAAATCTTTTCAAATAGTTGATAATAACCTAATGTATTTAAAAATACACGAATAACTCTTTTAATCTTATTTGGGAGATTCTCTAACCGACAACCATCACTATGAGCTATGTGATGATACATCGTCTCACCCACGCTGCCAGAACTGTCGTATGCCTTGCCGGAGTATAAGACATCCTCAACTAAGTGGATCCACTAAGCTATATTTAAAAGCAATAAGGAGTCATCTAAAAAATATAACCCTTTACCCATATTGGCATACATGGTTTATGAGGACTTTGACTTGTCTGAACTCGTCCCCATATCATTACTCTTACTCCCAGTAAAATAACGCATGCTCATATGTTTAAAAATATTTCCTCATCCTCATACTTTGAGATTATTACTCAAAAGGTTCTCTTAAAAGATATAGTGCTCAAAAACTCCTCATGAACTCATTCGGAAATCAAAGTTTCATCTCATTTTAAATGTAAAACATTTACTCTTGGGAATACTTAGTTCCCATATATTCATTTTGAAAAATGAAACTCAACTCTCCTCATCCTCATACTCAAGTAATCAAGTCTTAAAATAAGTTTTAAAAGTTTGTAAAAGTCTTCTCAAAAACTACCCAAAAGACTCCCTCGAACTTTACTCTTAACTCTATCTTGAATTTGAAATGTATATTCAAGAATTATGATTAGGATATTTAGGATCTCTCAATGATTAATGGATTAGATAGTTGATAACAAGAAATAGGTGAAGCCAAGAATTTGGAGAGCAGAGGCGCGGCACGGAGAAAGATTAAATATTTGGTCGCGAATTAATTTTTGAGATAGAGAACTCTGTATCCTCTCCGCGATGTGGAGAGAGAGTGCTTGACTGGGTACTGGAAATCTGAGGCGCCTCCACGACGCAGACCTGGGTGCAATTAATTGTCTGATCTTTTCTTCCTCTCCCAAACTTGATTCAACTCATACCCACTGTAAATCTATGGTCAAAATTCAGAAATTATCATAACCCATAACACTTTTAATGAAACTCACACAAACAACTATCAATTAACTCAACTCATTCGCAAACTCTTGCCTCAAGAACTCAAAACAACACTCCATTACCAATTAAATTCAAGAACTCAACAATTCAACATCAAGAATGAATTCATGAGTAAAAGATTACATGATTGGCGTGGGGGCGAACAAACCCAACACTATGGAAGCTTACATACTTCGAAGGAATCAAATCCTTGACAAAAATCCTCAAATTCGAAGAACGCTTGAACTTTCTCCCTTTTTCTCCTTTTGATCTTTGCCCTAGTTTCTTGAAATTTTTTGAATGAATCCCTAGTTGACTCAATTTGATTTTACCCCTTAACTTAGGCGGGTAAAACGTTTTAGACTAGTGGGTATGGAAAAGACCAAAATACCCCTCCTTAAAATGGATTACTTTACTTAACTGGATAGGTTGTATTCAAACAGGCATATCTCCCTCATCCGAACTAGAAATTTAGCAAACTCGATGGCGTTGTAAAGAGGATTCAATAATTTGTACCTAAAGTAATAAGTTTTACCAATAAAGGGTCATTTTACCAAATCAACGAATCACTTTTCAAATGACGTGTGTATTGCATATGCAAACACCTGTCTTTCAACTTCTAAGTAAAATATGTCATTTTCACCGGTGTGTTGGTAATGAAAATGGCATATGAGGTATGTACCGCCTCTTTGCTCTTGCTACAATTTTTCTTCAGGTAGTTTTATTCCATGTTTATATTTTTCTTCCATCGTGTTATCGTCAATACTTTGGTCAGAGGAATTTATTCTTTCTCTTCTTACTTCATTATGATATTTGCTCTGACTTTTTTGCTTCCAAGTTTCAATGCTATCGTTCTCTTAAATTGTTTGATATTTTGCCTATCTTTAATGAATATAGGTTGGGTTTTTTCTTTACATAACTTTTATGGATATGGGAATCATAATTTGGTATGTGTATCTTAGTTTCTTATTCTTTTGCATACAGTTTCTAGCTAAGATTTCTACATGCATGTTTAACTGCCTAATTCGCACATGCATTGCGTTTATTTGATGAATTTGGTCCTTGTAATCAATTAAATTGTGCAAAGTTAGACATCTTACACAAATCTAAAATTTCAAAGTGACTTAAATTTGAAGTGGATTGTGTATCCAAGTTATTTGATAATATACCTCAGTTAATTTATTTAAAGTTTCATGTTGTCATTCTCCTTTTTGGGTTGTGACATGATAGTCTTTATCATAAACTGAGTAAAGACACTTTGAGAAGAAATTCAATTTATCTAACTTGGGTACTATTGGCACAAGGTATTATTATTAATTACTATTTTTTATTGACATTTGGTTTGCTTTGTTTTGGTCAAAAATGTAATTTTGATTATTTTATTTTTGATGACCGTGGTGTCCAAACCAGCTTTCGTTAACCTCGACTAGTTTCACAAAAAAAATTGTGTAACACTTAGGATTTCGAAAGTACTAAAGAGAGGTTCGTAAAACTAATCCATCAGTTTTAAATTTTGGGTTAACTTCAAACGGCAATGTCTTTTAGTGTAGAAAACACAGTACAGAAAGGAAAAAGAACGCTGATTATTATTGATGTATTTTTTTTCTGTGTAAAGCTACTGCACAATACCTCCTTATATAGGCTATTGGCAGGTTACAATTTAGGAGAGTTCTACTTGAATTCTACTTTGTAAGTTAATTCCTACTAGTAGTACAAATCGACACTTATAGTCCTAATGCAATACATATATACAGTCTCCTAATGCTAACACAACTCTGGTCCTTACGCTAGTCTGTAACACTTCCCCTCAAGCTAGTGAGAGGTGGATCAACCACTCCTAGCTTGCTTCGATAGGCTGCAAATTATTGCTTTGTAAGTGCCTTGGTGTGTATGTCAGCTAGCTGATCTTGTGATCGAACAAAATGTGTTATGAGCTGTCCCCTTGCCACCTTTTGTCGAACAAAATGATAGTCCATCTCCACATGTATAGTCCTGGCATGTAATACTGGATTCACAGTCATGTAAAGTGCACTAATATTATCACAGAACAGTATTGGAGTTGTGGTAAGTATGACACCAATATCTCTGAGAATATAGGTGATCCATGTAATCTCAGCTGCAGTGGAGGCTAGTGCTCTATATTCAACTTCAGCACTTGACCTGGCAACTGTATGTTGTTTCTTTGATGCCCATGAAATGCAGTTAACTCGTAAGTATATTGTATAACCTTTAGTTGATCTTCTTGTTGTAGAACAGCCTCCCCAATCTGCATCAGAGTATCCATGCAGCCTTAGAGGTGACTTGTCAATTAGCCTAAGTCCAAGTTGAACTGTCCCTCTAAAATATCTAAGAATCCTCTTTACAGCGTGAAAGTGCTAACTGTTTGGATTCAGCATGAACTGACTTATGAGATTCACTGCATGAGTTATATCTGGCCTAGTTAGTGTGAGATACTGCAGACTACCCACAATACTTCTATACACTAAGGGATCTGCAGAACTTCCTTGAGCTTCATGTAGATCATGCTTTTGTGCAAGTGGTGTGTTTACTGCTCTAGCCATGGCCATATCAGTTTTCTTGAGGAGTCCAGTGGCATATTTAATTTGATTTAGGTGAATACCTCCATCAAAGTAAGTAATTTTAATCCCAAGAATGCATTGCAAAGGACCAAGATCCTTCATTGCAAACTCCTTCCCAAGTGCAGTAATTAATTCTTGAATATGAACAAGAGAGCTTCATACAATCACTATATCATCTACATACAGAAGAAGCAGGACAGTACGACTTTTGCAATGAAATTGTCATGACCCAGGGGTACACCCTAGATGTAACATGGCGTACAAGACCTCAAGAGGCCTCATACAAGCCACTTAGCATAAGACATAGGCTATAAGCATAATAGGTAACAACATAAACATAAGTATAATCTCCAACATAGACATAATCTAAACATTAGTCAACATATGAAATAATCCATAACCATAGGAGATACATCATATTCATAACATAGTCCATACTTAAAACTTCATAACATAAGAGAACCACTTCATAAGTAACCTCAAGTCATACTTGTGCAATGCATGGATAAGATCCCATAATCTCACCCACACTAAGTACCCTTTTTGGTCATCATACACATACTTACCATCCTTTGATCTCATCCTTAGATTAATTCTCATAGACAAGGGAACCTCCACCGTTAGTCAAACATATCAAGGAAGGCAACTATAGCAACAATTGAATCTAAGCATACATCATATAAGAGAAACACATCATAAACAACCTTAAAGCTTACTTGTGAAATGCATGAATAAGACCCCATAAATCCCACCCATGCTAAGTAAATCTCTTTAGGCCATCATCATATTCTTGTTCATATTGTTATTGTGTGGGAATAAGCCTTAACCGACATAGACCATGTGAGCTTAACATGAAATCTGGTGTTACCCACACCGAAAAGTGTTGTCCTACTTGCCTAAGGTAGAACCATACAATTAGATTAGGTGGATCCATTTGCTAAATAACCTATGGGGGCACATAGTTTATGGGATAAGGAGATTGCTACTAGAAACCCGGCCTCGACTGTCATGAGGGCTTCCATCTCAAGAGACTGCTTTTAGAAACCTGACCTCTACTGACGTGAGGGATTCTATCCTAAGAGATTTCTTCTAGAAACCCAGTCTCTACTGACGTGAGGGCTTCTATCTCAAGGGATTACTTCTAGGAACCCGACCTCTACTGACGTGAGGGCTCCCTTCTCATAACAATATCCACTCGGTGCTAAGCATTATTCCTACCGAGTACTTATTAAGTCTTGACTTAGTTTATAATCTTAGAAGAAATTTTTTGACACTCAATCCAATATAATTCATAAGATAGCTCGTAGATTCAATTAGGTGAGAAAACTTTTCAACCTTAAAATCATCATATTGTAAGAAAACCATTCACATCATATCATATTCATACATAGTTGTGTGTGTGAGAATATGCTTTCAATCAACACAACAATAAGATCATAATCCTAATCATTTTACTCTCAAAGTTTTCTTAAAACATATACATAAATCTCATAATCAAGCATAATTCTCATACCTTGCTCTTCAAGGATCATAAATCATATTCATCAACACATCTAGAATTTACTACATTAGATATGGACATAATCATAATTCAAGTAGCTCAATTACTATGCATAATTCTATAGTATTCTCTTTTCATCAATCAATACCCACACTTTGAGATCATAATCGGGAAAATAGGGGAATTCATGGATTCTTGGGGAATTCAACATAAAACCATATAAGATCATCAATTTATCTATAATAAAACATAATTCAATCATTATAAACGAATTTGAAAGAAATCCATGAGTTGGAAGTCAAACCCTAGCTTTTGGGGAATTACTTGTTTTGAAATTGAATTTGGAGGGACTCCATGTATGAAGGCTATCCATGGATGAAGGACTACCATACCCATATAGACTTCACTCTCAAAGCCTTTACATTCATAATTCAACATATTAGCTTTACTCTCGAGCCCTAGAAATTAACATTTATAACTACAAGCCTTACACTCATAGCTTTACTCCTTACAATCATCACATATACCTAGATCACAAGACCTTCTAATCACATGCTTCATTTTTAAGCAATTCTAGTCATATATCATCATATAGACTTAAACCCAACATTACCAATCATGATTCAACATATATGTTTTAGCTTAATTCAATTCATACTTAAATTCCCTAATCTCAAGCAATCTACTATACATATCATCAATCTTAGAAGATCATCTCTAAATCCTTAATTTCTCCTTTCAAGGAACAAAACTCACTTACTTTAATTTAATCTTTCTAGACCTGGGTTAGGCATGTAAACATGTAATTTCATCATAATAACTTGATTCACTACTAATTCAATCATTAAAAACCAATATCCACTCGATTGGATTCATAAACAACATAACCCACAATAATGAAGAACCCTAACTTGAATTGGGGAAATTCTTCATCAAATTGGTGAATTATAGAGGGTTCCATGGATGGAAGAATCCATGGATGAATAAGCTATCATACCTTGGATACAAAGCCCAAAGAAATTGATGTGTAAAAGCTTTCTTCTTGAACCCTAGCTTGAATCTCCTTCGTCTTCTTCTTCTTCCTCAAGTTTCTAGAGAGAGAAATATTTTGGAGAGGATGAACTTTAGGAATTATTTTGGGTCTTGGAATAAATGACTTAATTTGGTGAGTTTTGGGGTTAAAATGACTTATATATGGGTCCTAGGCTTGGGCAAAATGACATAGCTTTGAGTTAAAACAATTGGGAAAAGACCCAAGAATTCCCCTGACTGAAAACTGCCGAAATGGCATGAAGGAGGCCTTCACGAGTCGTCATCATCACCACGGCCCGTCAAATGGGTCGTGGAGAATTTCAGCCTGACAGTGCTTCACTATTTCGGGCATAACTTATTACTCCTAGATGGGAATTGGGAAAACTCAGTGGCATTTGAAAGTGGACTCAGAGACCTTTAATTGGATAGGTCATGGCACACCTAATTCGTTTTTATCTAAGAGATATGATTATTTGAAGTTGATCCTAAACTCTAAGGCTAGTAAAAAGCCCTTCACGTGAGGCTCCACGAGTCGTGGTCCCTTTTGTGGTCATGATCCAGTAGCTAGTAAACCTTACCTTTAACCTCTAAAAATCTAAGGCACCACCACGAGCCTTCCCATGAGCCGTGAAGTGGCTTATGTGGAGGGGGTTGTTTTGGGCAACCTTTGTTTAGCCACTGCCTAGCCCACAACGAGCAACACCACGAGCCGTGGTGGTGGTTGTGGAAGGTGAGGTAGTGTCCATGTAAGAGTGGACTGCCCTAGTCCTCTTCCTTGGCTCTTTCCCTCTTCCTTGACTCTAACCCTCACACTTAGACCTAGTTTAGCATACTAGTTTCCGGGGTGTTACAGAAGTACAAATAAGGATGAGTTTGCTCTACTACATTTGAACCCAAGGTGCAAAAGGAAGAGGCTGAACCTGTCAAACTAGGCTCTAGGTGCTTACTTGAGACTATATAGTTCTTTCTTCAGAGAACAAACATGCCTTGGATACTGGGGATCAACAAAACCTGGAGGTTGTACCATATAGACTTCTTCCCATAGAGTCCCATGTAGAAAGGCATTTTTGACATCAAGTTGTCTAATAGGCCATTTTAGACTAACAACAATTGATAGCACTACCCTTATAGTGGTAGCCTTAACTACAGGGCTAAATGTTTATTCAAAATAAACTCCCTCAAGCTGAGAGTATACCTTGGCAACCAACCTAGCTTTGTGTTTGTCTATAGAACCATCTGATTTTAGCTTGGTCTTGAATAGCCATTTTGATCCAACCACATTCATATCTATTATTCTAGGTACCAGTGTCCATGTTTGGTTTTCATGTTATGCATCTAACTCTTCTTTCATAGCTACATACCATTGTGGAACCTTTAGTGCTTGATCCACAGTTTTTGGCTCAAAAATTCCCACTAAAGCTGTGTGAGGGGTTGACACATTTTTTGCCTTCAATCTAGTCATCATGTGATGTCCTTTTGTAGTGCGAGAAGGTTGTGGTTTTGTAGTCCTGCTTGTAGATTCTAGATTATGATTGATCTCTTCATTAAACCAACCTGACAGATCACCTTCCAAGTTTACACCTTGTGTATTAGGCACTGAGATGTGGTTAGGTTCCTGCACTTCCGTTGCATCCTCACTTTCTGGTGCATCTTGAGTTTCTCGATCAGCAGCATGATTATCACTTTCACCATCTGAGATGTCTTCTAGATCATGAATACTATCTGATAGTACATCATCAGGCTCATCATGATGTGAATCTGCAATATCAATGTTGGGGGTTTTTGGAAATACTTCCCTTGTAGTTGAACCACCATCTGTTGAAGAGTTATCCTGCATAGTGGAGAAAAACTCAAGAAAAGTAGCTAGGTGAGTAGAGGTGTTTGGAGAGGATTGTGCAGGTTGCACCTAGGGAAGCATATGCTCATCAAAGATTACATGTCTTGATATAAACACATTTTTTGTGGATGGTTGGTAGCACCTATAGCCTTTGTGTAAACTGGTGTAGCCAACATACACACAAGGGTAAGTTTTAGGTGCAAACTTTGTTTGGCCCTTGAGGTGTGGATAACATCTACACCCAAAAACTTTCAAACAATTATAATCTGGAGATGCTCCATAAAGTTTGACAAAAGGTATCTCATTCTTTAGAACCGAGGATGGTAGTCTGTTTATCAAGAATACAGCAGTGAGAAAAGCTTCAACCCACAAGAACAAAGGTAGTTTGCATGAAAGAGTAGAGTGAGACAAGTTTCTACTATGTACCTATGTTTTCTTTCAGAGATTCCATTCTGTTCAGGAGTATTTGGACAGGACAATTGTCTTATAATTCCACAGTTTTCCAAGTGTTTAATGAATTCATTGTTGATGAACTCACCACCTCCATCACACTGAAAGATTTTAATTGATCTTGAAAACTATTTTTCAACCATTTTCTGAAACTTAAGGAAAATCTCAAGAAACTCAGACTTCCTTTTTATTGGATACAACCAGGTGTATCTAGTGTTATCATCCACAAACAATACATAGTACTTCATGTGTTGAGAAGATTCAATAGGGGCTGGTCCCCAAAGATCACAATGAATTTTGAATAATTGTTCCTTCTCAATTTTATTTTTCAATGCAAAAGAAAGCTTACAACTTTTCCCTAGCTGGCAGCTAGTACAGATGATAGGCACTTTATTCCAACTCTTAACATCTATATTCTTAATTCTATTCAAAAATTGTAAAGATTTCAAAGTAGGATGGCCTAATCTAGCATGCCAAATGCAATCTTTCTTCCTCTAGTCAGGGGTTGCTGTCAAAGGATAAATGTTGTTATCTTCCTATGCATAGAGTCCTCATTTCTTAGTTCCTTTGGCCAGTTGCTTCCCTGCTTTCTTTTACTTAAAAACAAAATCAGATTCATCAAACTCAAGGGTGCAACAATTATCTTTAGCTAGCTTGCTAACAGATAATAGATTCTTATTAATCTCGGGAACTACTAGTATCTCGTTAACCTTCAGACCTGACCTTATTGTATTCCCAACATGTGTAATTTTTATATGTGATCCGTTACCAACAGTTATCTTATCAGTTCCATTGTAAGTCTTAAGATCAGATAAATTACCTTTGTTGTTAGTCAGGTGATTGGTTGCTCCAGAGTCAACACACATAGCATTGTCCTCAGCCTGTGTATCTTGAAAATGGACTACTGCTAAGGGTTGTGGGAGGTCTTCTACAGCCTGATAGGAGTAGTCCCATCTGTAGAAGCACTTGAGTGCAGTGTGGTTATTCCTTCCACAGATTTGGCAAGCATTGGAGGCTGAGTCCTTGTCCTTCACTTGGTTTGATGCTTGCATATTTTGACTATTTTGACTATAGTTTCCCTGTCCAGCAGGTCGGAAACCTCTTCCCCTTGAGTTGTAGTTAGAGTTACCTCTATTGTGATTGTGATTATAGCCTCCTCTACCTCTACCTCTGCCTCTTTGTGTAGAGAAGGCCATGTTATGATTCTCATGTGGTACTTCCTCATCATCTTCTCTCATGTCAAAGCCTCTAAGAGCATTGACAAATTGTTTAAGTGTGGGATATGGTGCCTTTCCAAGCATAACAGTCCTGAAGGTCGTATATTTAAGGCATAGACCTCAAGCAAAGTTGATTGCTTTGCTATCCTCATCAACAGGTTTGTGAATGGCTGCAAGACCATCACATATTCCTTTGAACTCCTTTAGATACTCATCAAGTTTTTTGACTCCCAACTTGATGTTCTGGATTTGTTGTTTGAGTTGAAATTCCTTGTCTTTAGTTGCTTGAAGATATGTTTCTTCTAAGCATTCCCACATCTCTTGGGCTGTAGAACAACCTACAATGAGATACATGCTCTCCTCATTCATAGTTCCTGAAATCCATGTTCTCAACAACACGTCTTTCTCTTCCCAAACACTACCCAAATCGTCTTTCTCCTTGCCTTCAATAGCTTTTTGCTTTCCATCTGTTGTAGTTAATTCTGCTTCAATTGGTCTCTCTCCTTTGATCAAGTGGGTTTCTTTCATGACCTGGATGCATGATCTGAGTTCTCCATATGGAGTAGTTACTAGGCTTAAGCTTGACTGGACAGGCTGCAATAAGATGATGCAGAGAGGAAATTGACAGGGACATGGAAGTTGTGTTTGAGGCCATTGTTGCGAGATTTTTGTGGGTTTTAGTTGTGCAGTTTTGGTTTGTTATTAGTGCTCTGATACCATGTAGAAAACACAGTACAGAAAGGAAAAGAACGTTGATTATTATTGATTTATTTTTTCTGTGTAAAGCTACTGCACAATACCTCCTTATATAGGCTATTGGAAGGTTATAATATAGGAGAGTTCTACTTGAATTCTACTTTGTAAGTTAACTCCTACTAGTAGTACACAACAACACTTATAGTCCTAATGCAATACATATGTACAGTCTCATAATTCTAACACAACTCTGGTCCTTACGCTAGTCTCCAAAATTTAGCACATAAAAAATTAGGTAGCCCATGAACTTTCATATTGAATGTCTTCGATTACTCTTTGCAACACCGCCAAGATTGCTTAATTTTGAGCTTGAAGTAAGAACTTATGCATGTTTGAGTGAAGCCTCTCTATTTAAGGCATCCATTCGTTCTTAGAAGGGGTAGTTTCATCTTTTCCTTTTTCAACTAAGCCAAGCACGTTTTTCCTCACCGCAATTAAGGGTCTAACCAGATGCTAAACCACTCTTGGTCGTTCCTAAACACTTAGAAAAATAAGAGTAGATTTCAAGAGGAGAAAGAGCTAGGTTTTGAGCTTTCATCAAGATCCCATCGATTTTCGCTAAGAATATTGTTGTTTCCAGGTTTATAAGGCTTCTCACAGTATTGGACTTTATCGTCCTCACGCCATACATCTGAATTTATCCACAAAATTGTTGTATTCAAAGAGTTCTTGAGTAATTCTTGATTTTTGTTCAATTCTTGAACAATAGAAGCTGTGAATTCGTTCTTGTCGTTGATCTTTGGTATAAGTTTGATTTCCCAAAAGGATTGTACGAAATTCATCTTTTATTAGTGTTGGGTTTGACAATCAAGAAGTGTGTAGGAGAATTTCCCCATTCTAAACTAGTTGGGAGCTTGTTTTGGAATGAAAAGTTCGTCAGAAATCTGGGCAAGGGTGTGGGGCGGCGCGCAACCCATAGCACCAAGAATTTTGCTCTGTAGTTTAGGGCCTCGCACCCTACACCAGTAGTGCAACCCAATCTTAGGTCAGTAGTTTGGGGCCTGGAGCCCCACGCCAGCAGTACGTCAAGGTCACCTGGTCCTTTTTTTTTCTGTGCTTCATTCCGGACATGTTCCTTTGAATTGTGACTACGTTTTCTTCTTTGTATTAGCTTGTAAAGTCTCCATTCATCCTTGAGAGATTCTACATGTCCTAATCACATGTCTTAATTTACATTCAAAACTAAAGTGAGTTTAAGAGGAAAGTTCAAGAGGTCTTTTTGAGTCATTTTGAGAATTCTTTTGTAATCAACAATGGTTTTGAACTAAGTCTTGAGAAAGTAAGTATGAGAAATGAGAAGAGTCATATTCATGATTGATAAAGAGTATAAGGGAAGTAAGTATTCCCAAATGTAACATTTTACATTTAAAAGAAAGAAACTTTGATTTCTGAATGAGTTTATGAGTTCAGAGATATTTCAGAGTATTACCTCTTTTAAGAGGATCTTTTAAGTAATTACCTCAAATTGAGCAAGAGTTATTTTTATACATTTGAGCATGAGTTTATATATTATTGGGAGTAGTATTGAGCAGCGATATGGGGATGAGTTTAGAGAACTCACATTTCTCATAAACCATGTAGCCAACATGGGTAAATGATAAGCATAGCTTAGTGGATCAACTTAGTTGAGGTGTTCTATACCCCTGTAAGGTATACAATAGTTTTAGCAGCGTGGGCGAGACGTTGTATCATCACATAGCTCGTAGTGATGGTTGTCGGTTAGAGAATCTCCCAAATAAAAGTAAAGAATAACTTATTGTAATTTTATACATCTTGACTTAATTGGAGTTTAGTTAAGGTGAGTATTTCTTCAAGTCTTATCAGTTCAGTTGTTTATGCTTTCAGTTTCCCCTTGCATGCTCGTACATTCAATGTACTGATGTCATTCGACCTGCATATTTTTATGATGCAGATACATGTGTTCAAGGTCATCAACATGCGCTTCGTTGATACCACTTGCATTCCATCTAGCTTTGGTGAGCCTCATTGCCTTCGGAGGGCTTCACCCTTATTTCCTACTTTTGTTAAAGTTGTCGGGGGTCCTGTCCCGACATCTATCTTAGTATCTAAAGCTGCATGGATAGTTAGAGTTTAGGAATCTCTCATTGTTCTCCTTATTGATGTTTTTAGATCTTGAGACAGTTACTTATGTTTTATTAAGTATTTCTAGATGTTCATTTGAGTTAAGTTCTAATTGAGACTTTTAAGTTTAGTTATGCACTTGGAGTCCCCATTTTGCTTGAGTAAGTCTTCCGCTAAGTAGTCAGCCAGGACAAGGGTTCACTTGAGGACTAGCGATGGTTCTCGAGTGCCGATGACGTCCAGCATATAGGCTCGAGGCGTGACAAACTTGGTATCAGAGTACAAAGTTCAAGAGACCTAGGGTGTCTATGAAGCCATGTTTGTAGAGTTTTTTTTATCAGTGTGAAGAGCACCACATCTATAATTAGGAGGCTACGACATTTAGGAAACATTTCACTTTCTTCTTACTCTTTTTCGTGCGATAGAGTTCAACTCTGTGAAGGTTTCTTCTAACTCGTGCTAACATGTATCTTTTCAGATCAGGCCTCCACGAAGAGCTGTTCGAGGATTTCCTGCTAGGAGGAATGTTAATCCTCAAGGTTAAGAGGTTCCCAATGCACCATAAGTGCAACCCCCTCAAGAGGATGTCACTAATGCCGAATTCAGGAATGTTATCCATATGTTGACTCAACTTGTGGCAAATCAGGCTGGTCAACAAAGAGCATGTCGTTAGGATGTTGTTGATACATCCAGAATCCGTTATTTTTTTATAATGAATCACCTAGAATTCACAGGGTCGAATATCAGTGAGGATCCAGAGAACTTTTTGGAAGAACTTCAAAAAGTGTTTGAGGTTATGCATGTTGTCGATGTATAGCGTATGTAGTTAGCTTCATACCAGCTCAAAGGTGTTGCTAGAATATGGCATGATCACTGGAGGAAGAGCAGGGCATAGGGGGCACCACTTTTGAGTTATCCCGCAATGCTCCGGAGATGGTGGCCGATATGAGGAGCAGGATGAGTTTGTTTGTTTTTGGGTTATCCCGATTATCAAGTAAGGAAGGTAAGGTGGCTATGCTGATAGGGGACATGGACATAGCCAGGCTTATGATCCATGTGCAGTAGGTTGAGGAAGATAAGTTGAAGGACAGAGAAGAGTTTCGTAGTAAGAGGGCTAAGACAGCAAATCATGAGTCCGGCAGCAGAAGAACGGAAATGTAAATAGGTCATCCTTTCAGCAATAGTGCGCCTGCACCAAAGAATAGAAATGATTTCAGGAACCAGAATTCCCAGAATTTCAGAGCTTGACCTACTCGGTCTCAGGGTAGTGTGGCAAAAGGGGCTACTTGGACCCCCATATGTGCTAAATGTGGTAGAAACCACCTAGGAGCGTGTCTTGATGGCTCCAATGGTTGCTTCAAGTGTGGTAAGATAGGTCACTTTATGAGAGAGTGCCCTAAGAATAGGCAGGGTAATGGGAGCAATAGAGCCCAAACTTCTTCAACGACTATATTAGATAAAGCTGCTCTGACAAGAGCTACTTCAGGAATAGGTGGAGTAGCAAATCATTTGTATGCTATAACTAGTCTCCAAGAGAAGGAGAACTCACCAGATGTTGTTACTGGTATGCTTATAGTCTTTACTTTTGATGTTTATGCATTACTTGATCTAGGTGTGAGTCTGTCTTTTGTAATCCTTATGTATCCATGAAGTTTAATATTTTTCCCGAACGACTTCTTGAGCCCTTAAGTGTTCCACACCTATTGGTGAGTCTATTCTAGCAGAAAGAGTATATCAGCATTATGTCATCTCTGTCAATCACAATGATACCATGTCTGACTTAGTCGAGCTAGACATTGTGGACTTTGATTTTCTTCTAGGTATGGACTGGCTTCATGCTTGTTATGCCTCAGTTGATTGTAGAACTCGAGTGGTCAAGTTTCAGTTTCCTAATGAGAAAGTTTTAGAGTGGAGGAGTAGTTCAGCAGTGCCTATGGGTCATTTCATTTCATACCTTAAGGCCAGAAAGTTAGTCTCTAAGGGGTGCATCTATCACTTAGTTTGAGTTAATGACTCTAGTGTTGAGACAGCACATATTTAGTCAGTTCCAGTTATGAGTTTTCAAAGGTCTTTCCATATGATCTTCCCGGATTCCCTCCTAAGAGAGAATAGACTTCAGAATAGACATTCTTCGTGATACTCAACCTATTTCTATTCTGCCATATAGAATGGCTCTAGCTGAGTTAAAAGAGTCAAAAGACCAGTTGAGAGATCCTCTTGATAAGGGTTTCATCCGACCTAGGTCTCACCTTGGGGAGATCCACTCTTATTTGTGAGAAAGAAGGATGGCTCTCTTAGGATGTGTATCGATTACCGCTAGTTGAACAAGGTCACCATAAAGAATAAGTATCCCCTTTCGAGAATTGATGATCTTTTTTACCAACTTCAGGGTGCCAATTGCTTCTCTAAGATAGACCTTAGATCTGTCTATCATCAGTTTAAAGTGAGAGAAAGTGACATCCCGAAGATAGCATTTAGGACCCTCTATGGTCATTATGAGTTCCTTGTGATGTCTTTTTGCTTGACCAATGCTCCTGCAGCGTCATGGATCTTATGAACAGAGTGTTTAAGCTGTATCTTGACATGTTTGTTATTGTCTTTATCAATGACATATTGATTTAATCGAGGAATGAGGAGGATCATGCTAGTCATCTCAAAATAGTCCTCCAAAATCTCAAGGATCGAGAATTGTATGCCAAATTTTCTAAGTGTGATTTTTGGCTTAAATTTGTGGCATGCTTAGGCCACATTGTATCTGTGAAGGGATTAGAGTCGACACTCAGAAGATTGAAGCTGTGCAGAATTGGCCCAGACCCACATCTCCAACTGATATAAGGAGTTTCTTGGGATTGTCTGGTTACTAGAGAAGGTTCGTCAAGGGGTTTTCATCTATTTCATCCCCGTTGACTAATTTGACTCAGAAAACCGCTAAGTTTCAATGGTCCGAAGCTTGTGAGAAAAGATTTCAGGAATTGAAAACTCAGTTGACTACTGCTTCAGTGTTGACCCTACCAGAGGGTACAAAAGGCTTTGTTGTTATTTGTAATGCGTCCAGAGTTGGACTTGGTTGTGTATTAATGCAAAATTATAAGGTTATAGCTTATGTCTCTAGACAACTTAAGATTCACAAGAAGAACTACCCGACTCATGATCTCGAGTCGGTAGTAGTGGTTTTTGCTCTAAAAATATGGCGTCACTAACTCTATGGTGTTCATGTGGATGTGTTCACTGACCATAAGAGTCTCCGGTAATTGCTTTTGAACAAGGGGGAGATGGTGTGTTGAGATATCAAGGTAGATTGTGTGTACCAAAGGTGGATGAACTTCAAGAAAGGATCATGGTAGAATCTGACAATTTGAGATATTCGATCTATCCCAGTTCCACAAAAATGTACCATGACTTGAGAGAAGTCTATTGGTGGAGTAGCATGAAGAGGTGCATTGCAAACTTCGTTGCTAAGTGCCCAAATTACCAGCAAGTCAAGGTAGAACACAAAAGGCCCAATGGTGTGGCTCAGAACATAACTCTTCCAAAATGGAAGTGGGAGATGATTAATATGGATTTCATTATTGGCTTACCACGATCTCGCAGGCAACATGATTCGATTTGGGTGATTGTAGATCGGATGACTAAATCAACGCATTTCTTATTGGTAAAGACTACAAATTCAGCAGAAGATTATGCTAGATTATACATTCAAGTGATATTCTGACTTCATGGAGTTCATGTGTCTATCATTTCAGATAGGGGTGCATAATTCACCGCTCATTTTTGGAAGTCTTTCCAGAAAAGTTTGGGTTCAAAGGTAAATCTGAGTACTTCTTTTCATCCTCAGGAGGATGGCCAAGCATAGCGCAAAATTCAGACCCTAGAGGATATGTTGATGGCATGTGTCATAGATTTCAAAGGTAATTAGGATGACCACTTGCCTCTCATAGAGTTTGCTTACAATAATAGTTATCCCTCCAGTATTCAAATGGCTCCCTATGAAGCTCTTTATGGGTGGAGATGTAGATCGCCAATTGGTTGGTTTGAGGATGGTGAAGCTGAGTTGATAGGGCCAGACTTTGTTCATCAAGCCATGGAAAAAGTCAAGACTATTCAGGAAAGGCTGAAAACAGCTCAAAGTCATCAGAAATCCTATATAGATGTTAGGAGAAGAGACTTGGAATTTGAGGTTGATGATTGGATCTATTTGAAGGTTTCACCTATGAAGGGTGTTATGAGATTTGGTAAGAAGGGAAGACGCAGTCCCCAATACATTGGTCCTTATAAGATATCCAAAAGGGTTGGAAACGTAGCTTATGAGTTGGAGCTACCGTCAGAGTTAGCAGCAGTCCATCCGGTATTTCATATCTCTATGCTAAAGAAATGTTTGGGCGATCCTTCACTTATTTTACCTACAGATAATATTGGTATCAAGGACAACCTATCTTATGAGGAGATGTCTGTGTAGATTCTTGATCGTCAGGTTCGCAAATTGAGAACCAAAGAGGTTGCATCAATCAAGGTCTTATGGAGGAATCAATTTATTGAGGAAGATAGTTAGGAGGGAGAGGAGGATATGAAGAAGAGATACCCTCATATCTTTCCTTCTGAACCAGTTCCAGACCAAGGTACTAAATTTTTGTAAATTACTCTTTAAGTGAATGCGTGGAGTTTATGTTGATTTCATGTTGTGTGCTTGAGATTAGGTTGTTAGACACTTTCCACTCCTGTTCTGCATAGTGTGATCTCATTCGAGGATGAATGTTCCCAAAGAGGAGATATTGTAACACCTCGAATTTTGAAAAGCACTAAAGAGAGGTTTGTACAATTCATCCATTAGTTTTTAGTTTTGGATAAACTTCAAACGATAATATATTTTAGCACATAAAGAATTAGGTGACCCATGAACTATCAAATTGAAGGTCTTTGAGTCCTCTTTCCAACACTGCCAAGTTTGCTTAATTCTCGAAGTTAAAAGTTATGCCTATTTGAGTGAAGCCTCTCTATTTGAGGCATCCCATTTGTTTTTAGAAGGTGTAGTTTTTTATTTTCCTTTTTCAACTAGGCCTAGCACGTTTTTCCTCACCCAATTAAGGGTCTAACCAGATGCTAAACCACTCTTGGTCGTTCCTAAGAACTTAGAAAAATAAGAAAAGAGTTCAAGAGGAGAAAGAGCTAGATTTTGAGCGCTAGTCAAGATCCCGTCGATTTTCACCAAGAAAATTGTTCTTTACATGTATGTATGGCTTCTCACAGTTTTGGACTTGTTCGTCCACATGCCATACATCTGAATTTATCCACGAAATTGTTGTATTCAAAGAGTTCTTGAGTAATTCTTGATTTTTGTTCAATTCTTGAACAATGGAGGTTGTGAATTCTTTTATATTGTTGATCTTTGGTAAAAGTTTGATTTCCCAAAAGGATTATATGGAATTCCTCTTGTATTAGTGTTGGGTTTGAGAATCAAGAAGATTTTAGGAGAATTTCCCCCATTCTAAACTATTGGGACCTTGTTTTGGCTTGAATCATTCATCAGAAATTTAGGCAAGGGTGTGGGGCGGCGCGCCACCCATAGCACCATAACTTTTGATCTTTAGTTTGGGGCAAGCCCCCGACGCCAGCAGTGCTCCCCAAACTTTGGTCAGTAGTTTGGGGCCTGGCGCCCCACGCCAACACTACGCCAGGGTCGCCTAGTCCTTTTTCTTTTTGTGCTTCATTCTGGACATGTTCCTTTGAATCGTGACTACATTATTTTCTTTGTATTAGCTTCTAAAGTCTCCATTCATCCTTGAGAGATCATACATGTCCTAATCACATGTCTTAATTTACATTCGAAACTAAAGTGAGTTTAAGAGAAAAGTTCAAGAAGTCTTTTTGAGTCATTTTGAGAATTCTTTTGTAATCAATAATGGTTTTGAACTAAGTCTTGAGAAAGTAAGTATGAGAAATGAGAAGAGTCATATTAATTATTGAGAAATAGTATAAGGGAACTAAGTATTCCCAAACTTAACACTTTTACATTTAAAAGAATGAAACTTTGATTTCTAAATGAGTTTATGAGTTCAGAGATATTTCAGAGTATTACCTCTTTTAAGAGGATCTTTTGAGTAATTACCTCAAATTGAGCAAGAGTTATGTTTTATACATTTGAGCCTGAGTTTATATATTATTGGAAGTAGTATTGAGCACCGATATAGGGAATAACTCGCATTCCTCATAAACCATGTAGCCAACATGGGTAAAGGATCGTAATTTTTAGACGACTCCTTATTGCTTTTATGCATATCTTAGTGGATCCACTTAGTTGAGGTGTTCTATACCCTGGCAAGGTATAGGACAGTTCTGGCAGCATGGGCGAGACATTGTATCATCACATAGCTCATAGTGATAGTTGTCGGTTAGAGAATCTCCCAAATAAGAGTAAAGAATAACTTATTGTATCTTTATGCATCTTGAGTTAAAATTGTTGATTTATAAAGCTTTAAATAATGCATCTCTTATTATTGCTTTTGTATTGGAGTTGAGTTGAGGTGTGTATGTTTTCCAGTCTTATCAGTTCAGTTGTCTATGCTTTCAGGTTTCCCTTGCATGCTCGTACATTCAATGTACCGATGCCATTCGACCTACATATTTTTATGATGCAGATAAAGGTGCTCAAGGTCTTCAACAGGCGCTTCGTTGGTACCACTTGCACTCCATCTAGCTTTGGTAAGCCTCCTTGCCTTCCGGAGGGCTTTACACTTATTTCTTGCTTTTGTTAAAGTTGTCGGGGGTCCTCTCCCGACATCTATCTTAGTATTTAGAGGCTTCGTAGATAGTTAGAGTTGAGGAGTCTCTCATTGTTTTCCTTATTGATGTTTTGAGATCTTGAGACAGTTACTTATGTTTTATTAATTATTTCTAGATGTTCATTTGAGTTAAGTTCTAATTGAGGCTTTTAAGTTTAGTTATGCACTTGTAGTCCCAATTTTTCTTGAGTAAGTCTTTCGCTAAATAGTCAGCCAAGCCAAAGGTTCGCTTGAGGACCAGCCATGGTTCTCGAGTGCCAGCCACATCTAGGGTGTAGGCTCGGGCCGTGACATTTTGAGTATTATATATTCATTATTATTTCATTTTCAACTTTTGGTGTTTTTCTTATTGGTCTACTCTTTTATGGAATAGACAATTAACAAGACTGCAAGCATGATATTCAGTGGGAGCTGATTTTCTACATATTAAAAGAAATTTTGTTGTATTAATTTAATTATTAGATATATCCTTTTATAGGTAACAAGATAGATATATCTTCATCTTTAAGTCACATTGTTCATATATCCCGCTAAACTATAACACAAAGAGGTTGTTATTCAGAACAGAAGAAGAATCGTACTGTAAAATCAACATTTACAACCGATTAAAATAGTCTATTGAGAAAGCATATGTCAACGTTCATAGTTGCAAACGAGATTGGCTTGGTATAGTTTAGAGCACACACATGTTAGTTCATAATCTTATAACGAAAAAATGGAACACAAATTAGATAGTTCAGTGATGAAAATTCTGTGTTGAGTTTTCAAACATGCTATTTCAATGTGGTCACTGACCATATTTTTTAACTACTAATATTTTCTTTATGTATTCTATACTTTTCTTGGTTGCTTAGAGATTAGCTGTAGTTTCCCCAAGTTTTGGGATTAGAGTATATTAACTTGCTTTGGATCCATTGATAAGTCATAATATTATGAGCTTGATGATTTCTTGATTGTCTGCAGAAGTGTATGATTGGGAGGGTTGGAAAAGTGTGTGATTAGGGAGGGTGAGTGCTAGCATCTTTGACAATGGAGAGAGATTTTTTGGGAGATCAACTCAGAGGGAGTTTATACAACGATCTCTGGGTTTAATGAATTGTTGAGAAGGAGGAGAGCAAGATCAAATACGGGGTTACTTTCTCTGTTATCTCTACGGAGAATGAAAAAGAGACTCTGGTAAAATTTGATTATTTCTCTTCTATAAGATATGTCTGCTTCAACTAATGTCATATTAGTGTATAAGTATGGTGGAAACAAGTTGATATGTGTGAGATGAACTTAAATATTGTGAATGGAGGTGGGTGTAGCGTTTATGCTTGATTTAGGTCCAGTACATAAGATTTTTAGCGTTGAACCATACTTCTGAAATTATGGCTCTGTCTTGAAGGCTTGCTAATTTCTTAAATCATTAGCAGTTGAGTAAATATTTCTCACCCCGATGATTATCGAAATACACAGACTCTGTCAAAATCAAAGAAGAGGGTCATGGTTCAACCTTTAATGGATCAACTAGGACTCCATGATTAAAGTGTGATTATTTTGAGTATTTGCCACCAACATTGAAGATGTGTCTTACTGACTTTAATTTTCTCCTTCAAACTTTGTTTTATGGACCAATGTTTTAATTATCAATACATTGCTTAGACAGTTTGACTTATTGAAAGTAGTTGTTACCCGAAGATTTTTTGCAAAGCGAACTTCCTGCTAGCTAGAGGGCATAACACAGTCTGGCTGTTTAAATCATGTCTTGCTCCTAATATTTGAGATGCAAGCTTGAATTTGCACGTTATGCAGCTGCGTAAGAATACACACCTGAGAAATAAGTTGATACGTCCAGTTGGAAGCTATGAGTAGTCTGTTAAAAATATATTTTCTATCCATTGCTCAGACAGTTTAAGGTTCTTATAGCCATGAACTCTAAAGTCTGAGAGGTTTAGAGTTTTTAATTGGTGACCTGACAATGTTTTAAATAAGTTTTTGTGTATATCCTTTCTCCTAGCACATTTTGTTATCACCTTTATCATGCTTCTTTAGTACCTTTATCAAGACTATGTTATTAGGAGATCACACAATTATGAAATGTGATAAACTTGAAAACATTTAAAACTACAATGCTGTGAAATAATGATTTAAGTTTTTAGTAGTAAAAAGATAAAAGACATAATTATGTCAAAGTTAGAAGACAGCTAGCCACCAAAATCCATTAGAAGCCCTCCATTAAAATAAAATAAAAAAGTGTAGAGAGTGACAAAGAAAACTGGGAGTGTAATTTATTATTTTTGTACATTTGTATAAATGGAGATTTGAAGGTCTTATATGCATATATAAGTTATATAGTGTATTAAAAATTTAATTTTTGTTCATCGTTTTACTTGTAATTCATAATATATATTTTTTTTCAGTCTCTCAAGTCCAAATTTCCTAGTTGATTTGTTTTCACCTGTTTTCAAGGTACCTCAAGATCTTCCTAGGCGTGGTCATTGTGATGCAAGAGATTTACAATTGTACATGTTGAATTAGACTATGTTTATGTTGTATTGAAGATACAAATATTTCTTATATGTTTGGGGGTATTATGTTTATAACAATATTTGAAGATGGTTCAACTAGATAATGTATTATTTTATGTCTTATATATATATATATATATATATATATATATGTATGTATGTATGTATTGTAGAAGTAATATGCTCAATTATTTTAAGACGATTAAATGTTGGATAGTAAGGTTACTTCATAAAGTGTTGGTAATAAAATAGTCCACTACAAAGGACTCAACTATCTAAAAAAAAACCCTTTGTATATATACATTTTGCTTATTAGGCACTGATGCTTCTTCATTAGCATCTGTTTTTCTTTATTAACATTCTTTCATTAATTATAATTGACTTTTGTATGAATGAGCGACATTGGTAGATGATATGATTTAAGTGGCATTTTTAATTCGACAGAATGCATGTAAAAAATATGGGGAAACTAAGCAAATACCTAATAAAAGCAAAATAATTATAAATATATATTCATTTACATTCATACCCCAATAAATAATTACGCTATATACCCCAACTAATTTCGCTTAACTGATACTAATTTTGTATCATATACTGTATTGGTATCATTAAGACTGATAATTTCACTGTATTGATACTAAATCAGTATATATATAGTGTATTGGTATCATTAAGGTTTCTTGTTCAGAAATTACTCATTAGTCAATGATATTATAAGAGTATTGGTATCATTAAGGTTTCTTGTTCAAAAATTACTCATTAGTCAATGATATTATAAGAGTATATATATACTCTTATAATATCATTGACTAATGAGTAATTTCTGAACAAGAAACCTTAATGATACCATAAATATATATATTTTTCATGAAAATTTTTTTTGGGGGTAGGGGTTGGGTGAGGTACAAAAAATCTTAAAAATTTGAAACATTTTTCAAAAAAAAAAAAAAAAAAAATTTGTTTGAGGGGGGGCTGGTTTGGGGGTAGTGATAAATTAACTTTTTTTTTTTAATGGAGATGGTCGGCTACGGGTATGGGTAGGACAAGAAAAAAAATAAAGAATGAAGTAGAGTTTGGAAAATGTTTTCCTTAATTTTGGAAGGGAAGTCATTTTCCTTAAATTTGAAGAAAATGAGTTGATTTGGAAAATATTTTTCAAACATATAAGCCAACCAAATAGGAAAATGTTTTCCTCCTTACCAAACACACCTTTAATGTACAAAGTTTTCTACACCATCAGGTAAGTTTAATGATATTTAACGAGAATAAATTACTTTAATAAAATAACTATAATTTACTTTTTTTAAAAGAATATCAATCATTTACCCAAAAAGGGATATCAATGGAGTTTAATCCTATATGGATTCTAACTAAACCTATTTCCATAATCAAATTATTTCCTTTCCAAAGTTAATTACAATTATGATGTTTATGATAAGTTTTCCTCGGGATTATCTCTCAAAAAAGTATCAAACATTGTGAAATTTGTAAGAAATGTTTTTTCAAGCTTCAATATTCTTGAACTTGATGAGCCTCTTCTACTTAGCGGTATGTCATCATGCATTCGAACAAATTTTGAATTCTTTTATGATTTACAAGCTTTAAAAAAACCCTTTTCGGATGCATCTTTATTAGCAAAAAAAATTCAATGCGCTAAAAATAGGTGAAAATTGTATCTTAGTGTTTTCATATCGTCCCCGATACTTTTGATCTACTCTTTAGGTTCCTGCAAATAAATTTTACTAATTGAAGTTTAACTACTATTGAATATATTTTACAATGAAAGTGTGAACGAATTCATAATTGTAAGCTATTTAACATTCATAATTGTATCTTGTAGCATCAATGGAAAACTTAAACTTAGAATTTAGATGTGTAAAATATAGGAGCTGAAGTGTCACGCCCCGAGCCTACACCCTGGACGTGGCTGGCACTCGGAGACCATTGATGGTCCCAAGAGAACCCTTAACCTAGCTAACTATGATATATATGACTCAATAGAGCATTTAAAACATTTGAAGAACTTAAAATAATGTTTGAAAATACTTAATATAAATAGTTAAACGTTTAGCAAAACATCTGAGAAAGTACTGAAAACTGTATAACTTTGTCTATCCATGAAGCCTTTACTTTCTAAAGATAAATGATGGAATAAGAACCACGACACCTCAAAATACTACTAAAAACCAAACAATAAACTAGAGTCCTCCGAAGGCAATGAGGTCTCACCAAAAGCTGACGAGCAGATGATGTGATCTCAACAGAACGCCTGTTGATGATCCTAAGTACGTTAATCTGCATCATTTTGAATGACATTAGTACATAAAATGTATGAGTATGTAATAGTTCTCAATAAAATAAATAACTGAACTGAAGGACAGAAAGAACTTCAACTAAATCAATACATAATTATGGAGTGAAAACCATTGAAGGTTTACAATAAGATATGCAATAACAACAATATGAAAATAATATACTTTGCTCTGTTGGGGAGCTTCTCTAACCGACAACCGTCACTTTGAGCCAAGTTATAATACAACATTAAATCCATGTTTCTAGGGCCATCCTATACTTTTCCGAGGTATAGGATACTAACTATAACTATGGATCCATCCAATAAGCCTTCTTGAGGCAGTGAGGAGTCTCTCGAAAGTCGATACAGTCCTGTCTTACACTGGATAGATAGTTTATGGGGCTTCAAGTTTAAAATGAACTCTTACCCAATTTGGTGTTCGATACTACTTTCAAAATAATCAATATCAATATGCTCAATAGTCCTATGAGAAATTTACCTTTTTCTTCACTTTTCTTTACTGAAATACTTTTCAGAGAATCAATTTGTAAAACCCCGGAATCAAGAAACCTAGAAAAGGGAAGCAAGTGGGAGGTGACCAGCCCTCCACTAAGCCATGGCACCCTTCATGGAGCCCTTCACGGGCCGTGAAGGGCACCACGTCTCGTGGTGGTGCCCGTGGTGAAGTGGGAAGTGTCCTCCCGAAAGCCAGGCTCCTCTCACGAGCACCCAAACGGCTCGTGAAGAGCCAAACGGGTCGTGGTGGTGGATGTGAAGGGGAGGTAGAATCCCCCAAGCCACTGGTCCAGGGTCACGACTGCCCATAAGGCTCATGGACCTTGATACGGCTCGTGTGGGCCTCCATCTGGAGGTTTGCGTCAGCTGTAAGCCAGGGTCAGTTGGGTCTTTTCCTAATTATTTTATTATGATACTATGTTGTTTTACCCACACCTAGGACCCCTATATAAGTAATTTTAACCCCAAATTCAACCCATTCAAGTCATTCTCTCAAAAATTCAAAGGAAGAACAAGTCTTTCTCTCCCCAATATTTCTCTCTCTAGAAATCTTGAAGAAGAAGGGTTCAACCTAGGGTTCCAAGGCAAGTCTCCAATTCCATCATTGAAGGCAAGCTTTTGGCATTAAGGTATGATATTTTTCATCCATGGATTCCTTCCATTCATGAAGTTCCCAAATTCTCCTATTTTCAAAGTTAGAAATCCCCAATTGAGGTGGGGTTTTTCTTCTATGTTATGGGTTCTCTTGATTATTGATTTAATTGATTGAATTATGATCTCTTATGCATGAATTGAGTTAATTCTATGATTTTATGATGATTTCCCATGAACCCATGTAATTTCCATGTTTTCCAAATTATGATGATATGATGTGGGTTTTGAATTATGAATGAAGAGTTTATGAAATTAAGCATGTTCTTATGTGATTTATATAAAAAAACTAAGGATGCTTTGAGAGTGAAGTATCAATGATAATGTTGTTGTTGTGTTGTTGAAAGGATTTTCTCATATACACTTGAAAGCATGATTGTGAAAGGTTTTTTCACATTATAAGGGTTCTTAAGGTTGAAAGTTCTTCTCATCTAAAATGAACCAATGATTAAGAAGTTATGTAAATGATGAAGCAAGAGGTGATTACCTATCCTCTCTAATTTAATGACAAGAGGCGATTACCCATGTCATATGATGTAAGGACAAGAGGCGATTACTCATGTCATATGATTTAAGGATAAGAGGCGATTACCCATGTTCCTTTAAGAGCTAAAATGGATAGGATTAAGAACTATTCCATGGGAGTTAATCTTAGAACCCAGTGGACAAGTGTCGATTACCCAAGTCCCATAAACTATATGCCTACATAGGATTGTCTAGATAGACATTAGCTAGTGGATCCACAATAGCTAGAAGTTCACGGTCCTTACCTTGGCAAGTAGGACAACTATTTTCGGTGTGGGAGACACTAGACTCCATGTTGCTAGCTCACATGGTCTTATATGTCGGTTGAGGCTACTTCCCACAAACAAGTAAAGTTATGATGAACCAAGGTTACTTCAATAAGTATCATAAGTATGTTTTAAGATGATGTGCACGTGCATTGATCATGTTTTATGACTTATGCTTTCTAACTCTCAAGTTTCATGTTTTAGCTTGATCATTGCATGCTCATGAAAATGTCCTATTTTAACATGATTTAATTGTTTATATGCATGACTATCATACTTGGTACATATTTTGTACTAACGCATACTCTTGCCTACATTTCTCCGAATGTAGGGTCAGACAGTCAGGTCCTTCATTTCATGGCTAGAGGTTGATTTGAGAGATTTCATGCTTTGGTGAGTCCTCTTGCTTCGAGCACCGAATTTTCATTGTTTTCAATTTTCTTCCTTACTTTCAAAAGTGGACATGATGTATGGGCTAGGCCCAAATTTCATTCTTATGTACTAGATTGCTAATGAGACAATTGTTTAGACTTCCGCTTTACTTTTATAAAACATTTGGACTTGAAATGTTGTTCTTTATCTCTTTTGTTCTATTTCTTATGTTATGAATGCTAAGTGGTTGTATGGGGTCTCTCGTGGTCCGATACGTCATGTTACGCCTAGAAGGTACCTTGGGTCGTGACACAATTATGCCCAATCACCCTTTTAAGGGAAAGAACCATTACTTTACTTTACTGAAATATTTTTCAGAAAGTTAATTATGTTATTTTCTTCTTAATTTCCAAATAGTACATATGAAACCATTTATGTCCTTTTTCTTTGCTAAACTCTTTTCAAATCATGTATTTAAATTACTCATAGACAAATTTTCCAAGTGTGAAATCAATGTGTAGGAAAACTCATATAGAAATATCTTAAAAATATGACTTCAATACATAGGATTCATGTAATAACCAAAGCATGAACATCAGTTTAACAACAACATGCATAAGAGAAATCAAAATCCCGATGATTAAAGAATTGGAGCTCACAATAAGAAACACAAAATTGAATTCAAAATTCATGGGACTTTGGTTAAAACCCTATATTTATTTCTTTACTTACTGAATTTAGATTTAGGGTGTTTGGAAGAACTTAGTCCAACACTATGAACAGCCTTACATACCTGGAAGAACAATATTCTTGCCACGACCTAAAATGGGTCATGACTAGCACCCATATTTATCTTTTATATGGGCGAACCAACGAATGCAAACTCCAGCTTATATTAGCTATTCAACTTACAGAATATGACCATAATGTGGAAATCCAAATATTATTAAAGTAAGAAATAAAATCAACTACAGTCTATTACATATCGCTTCCAAAAATCTGAAAGTCATCACATTAAGGACATCTAATTCCTAACTACTAAGTTTGAGGGTATCAAGAACACCATAATAGATAAATAAAATAGTATGTATCCAAAAACTAAGGACATCATGCCATGATCGAGAGAATTCAATACGAGCTAGAAGGAATAGCTCACCCTAGAATCTGATGTCATGGAGACTGGCTAGAGATGAGGGCGAGTCAAAGTTGTTGGTACACTCATTGCACTCCACAAAAGGAAAATGATTAAAAAAATTAAGTAGGGATCTATACATGGCAACATTTAATGAGTAGGTATCATTAATAGACTCAAAATAAAAATAAATATGCATAAAGTAATAACAATAAATCAACTATAGCACTTAGCAGTTGGCAAAAAAAAAGCAACATGTACAAGTGACGACAACAATGAAGCAGTGTGTAATTGGTCAACAATATCAAGAACACAGATGAGGACTCAGGCCTCCACACCACGCTCTTTTGGGAAATGAGTTCTTTGAGATTGAGTATATTAAGTTATTTTAATATCTTTTCTTTTAAGATTATCATTTCGGAATATTACACCCGATCCAATAATATCATGCCCTTTCGGGACACCCGATCCAAATATATTATGCCGGTTCGTTGCACCCGATCCAACAATTTAGTTAATTCATCATTCTTTATCATCTCTTTCCAATTTCATAATAATATTTCATCAAGCTTTCTTTATTCAAGGCATCAAGATTATGGATTTTGCGGTCTTGTGATTACAGATCAATTACAACATCATATAAATTATCCAAAACACAACAATTAAGTACATAGAAAATTTCGCAGCATTACTCTATGACTATTAATTACTATTAAGAGTCTCTCTATCAAAAAGAACAAACCATAACCTACCTCAACCGAAGAACCAAAGTCAAGTAAGTCAATTCAAAAATTCTTTTCCGTTCTTCAATGCCTCTGAATGTTCCCAATCTATCAAGTATTCATAATTTGTAAGTACATGTGTCCATAAACATCCATATTGCTATACTTCTAGCCTAGATCTCAAAATTTATCCAAAAATCATAGAGCATGAATATATTATCAAGTTCCTAATCTTGATGTCAATTAATATGCTAAGTCTCCTATTTCTTAAATTTCAAGTCTAGAGTTAAGTCTCAACTCCTCTGATATCATAAATCTAATTGTATTCATATAATACAATATACCTTATATCTAATTATCTATCTAAATATATCAAAACTTGAATCATAATATAATATTATAACCAAAATTCCAGCATCGAGACCATATTAAGAAATTTGTATTGTCAATCTCCAAGTAAATAAAATGGCAGAACTTAGGACCATCAGGTACTTGACATTGGTGTCCAATCATTTTCTCATCACTAACTATAATTAGTCATCATTATCCTTGATTTCTCACCCTAATTATTATCCCCATAATCAATTTCCTATTAAGTATATATATATATATATATATATGAACCTCATCACTCTTATAACAATATAAAATTTATTAATGCTCAAGATTAAATATAACAAATATTTCAAAACAGTGCTATGATAGAATCAAACCTGAAGTTCTACAAAAACTCATAATTTCTCTTTGTAGTTACTGACTCTGCCGCATCACGCTTTGTGGTAAGACAACCAAAAATACTAACCCTATCTCACCTTAATTTATTTTATATATATGGTCAAGATATATAGGGTATTAAATAAATTTCATACTTGGCTCATCTATAATCAACTAAAAATTAATTATTTAATAAATACCAACCAACTAAATAACCATAGTTAATTGAATGGTTCAATATTACAATTTAAATTCTTATGGAAAGAGTCGAAATAGGTATAGTGCTAAGAAAGGCCTAACGGGTCATTACATCATATACTAATTTACCCATCATTCGTCCTCAACGGTCAAAAGAAATTGAGGATAAGAAAGGATACCTGAATCAACAAAAAGGTGTTGACATCTTCTTTGCATATCTTCTTCAGTATCCCAAGTGGACTCCTCAACCGGATGATTCTTCCACTGGACCTTCACCAAGGAAATCTCCCTTGACCTCAAATTTCGGACCTCCTTATCTAGAATAGCTACAGGCTCTTCCTCATAAGATAGATTGTAACACTCCGGAAACTAATAGGCTAAGCTAGAGCTTGACGTTAGGGTTAGAGCCTTAAACGCACCTCCCCGTACCTTAAAATTCATGTTTTCATGTTAGAACGCCAAGGCGTTAACTCCAAGGAACAACCATGGGTCCTTAAGGAAAAGCCTCATAGAGGCTGCGCAGTGACCCACGAAGGGCATCCACGAGCCGTGGATTGACCCAAGGGTCGTGGGTCAAGGCCCTTACCTCCCCTATTTTTTTTGAAAGTTCCAGTACCGAACCACACCCAACTAGCATGGGCCGTGGTCCCACCCACGGTCCGTGGGTCATGGGTCATGGGTCGTAGGTCACACCTGGAATTGCCTTTTGGCAGTTAAACTTAGGGGTGTTTTGGGGTTTTCCTATTTTAATTAACTATTAAGTGACGTCGTTTTGTATTATTTTAGACCAACTATATAAGTGTTTTAAGCCCCTAAACTAAGTCATCTAAATCATAACTACCAACTTCCCAAAACAAAACCCATCTTCTCCAAAATCTTCTCTCTAAAACTCCAAGGAAGAAGAAGAAGAAAGTCAAGCTAGGGTTTGAAGTACATGAATTTTTAGCTCAATTTCGTGAGGATTATTCATCAAGGTATGGTAGTCCTTCATCCATGGAGTCCCTCCAAAATCAATTTCAAACTTGGAATTTTCCCAAGAAAGCTAGGGTTATACACCAAGTTATGGATTCACTTCAAAAATGATTTAAATGCTTTAATTGATTTATATTATGATCAAATTGATGATTATATACTATTTTTAACATGAATTCCCCAAGAATCCATGAGTTTCCCTATTTTTCCCAATTTGGATCTCAAAGTGTGGGTATTGATTGATGCAAGGAGAATACGATGCATGAGAGTACTTGAATCACTAGAATTATGTTATTATCCATGTCTAATGCAGTAATTCTATATGTGTTGATGAATTATGAACTATGATCCTTGAAGGGCAAAGTATATGAATTATGCATGATTATGAGAATTGTATACATGCATATGAGCACTTTGAGAGTAAAGTGAATATGATTATGATCTAGTTGTTGTGTTGTTGGAAGTTATCGGATTGAGTGTCAAGACATTCTTCCATAATTATGAACTTAAGTCAAGGCTTAATATGAACTCAATGGGAATTATGATTAGCACCGAGTGGATAGTGATATGAGATGGAAGCCCTCACGTTAGTAGAGGCCGGGTTTCTAGAAACAATCTATTGGTATGGAAGCCCTCACGTTAGTAGAGGCCGGGTTTTCTAGAAGCAATCTCCCTATCCCATAACTATCTGCCCTCTTAGGTCTTTAGCTAGTGGATCCACCTAAGCTAAGAATTTGGTTCTACCCTCGTCAAGTAGGACAACCCCTTTTCGGTATGGGGTAGACACCGAATTCCATGTTTAGCTCATCTGGTCTATGTCGGTTAAGGCTATTCCCTATTATGGTAGTATGAACACGTAGTTAAGTTATGAACTATAGTTACTCAAGAAGCTTTACTTAGTATGGGTGGGATTATGGGATCTTATCTATGCATTGCACAAGTATGCTTTAAGGGTACTTATGGTAAGTTTCTCTTATGACATGATGACTTATGAATTGTTTATGCTTATGACTTGTGTTCCTACGTTATCTTCCAAATGATGTTTTAACTTAGCAAATGGCATGCATTGAACTAAATTGTCCCTTTTTAGCATGATTTCACTATTTTTGTCCATGGCTATCATACTTAGTGCATTCTTGTACTAACCCATATTTTCTTCATTTTACATAAGTGTAGGGACCGGTTCTTGAGGTGATTTCCTTCTTGGTCAATGCTTGGATAGACTACTCTTCTTGCTTTTGGTGAGTCCTCAAAGTTCGAGGGCTGATGACGATTTTCTAGTTTCTTTTCTTGTACTTTCATTTGAAAACAATGTTGTAAGGGTTTTGACCCTATTTGAGACTTCGATTGTAATAGATGGCTAAATGAGACAAGTCTAGACATCCGCTATGCTTTTGATGAAAAGTTTTTAGACTTGAAAATGTGCTTTAATCTTTATTGTTCTTTATCTTATGTTATGATATGCTAAGGGATTGTATGAGACCCCTTCGGGGTCAAGTACACCGTGTTACATCTAGGGTATACCACTGGGTCGTGACATAGATTATCATCAAGAAGGACCGAATCCCAACGAATGATATAGTTTCCATCACCATGATATTTCTTCAACATAGACACTTGAAATACCTAGTGTACTCCGGAAAACCCCTGAGGAAAAGTCAATTCATAGGTCACTTCTCCCACACGGTTAAGTACTTCAAATGGCCCAATATACCTCGGACTAAGCTTACCTTGTTTAGCAAACCTTATCACACCCTTCATGAGTGAAACCTTCAGCAACACTTGCTCTCTCTCCAAAAACTCCAAGTCCCTGACCTTACAGTCTGCATACTCCTTCTGCTTGCTCTGAGCTTCTAGAATCTTCTCCTGAATTAATTTCACCTTATCTAACGATTCCCCAAAAAATCAGTACCCCAAGGTCTCACATCAAATACATCAAACATCCAATAGGAAACCTACATCTCCTTCGATACAATGCCTCAAATTCAAGTCTTTTGAGTGAACAAATATTGTAAACTGCGATGATCTGTACAAACTTCACACTTGACCCGATATAGAGAATGCCTCTATTACTTCAATGCAAATATAACCGCAAACAACTCCAAATTATGAGTGGGGTAGTTACGTTCATACACTTTTAATTGACTTGAAGAATAGGCAATTACATTCCTCTCCTGCATTAGCACTGCACCTAAACTGGGATAAGATGCATCACAGTAAATAATGAAATTCTTACCTTCTACAGGCAAGGCAAGAATCAGTGCAGTAGTCGACACGGTCTTGAGTTTCAGAAAACTATCTTCACGCTAATCTGACCATACAAATGGAAAATTCTACTTGGTCAATTGGTCCGTTGAGAAGAAATGGAAGTAAATCCCTTTATGAACCAGTCGTAGTAGCTAGCTATACAAACAAAGCTCCTTACCTCTAAAATATTAGTGGGCCTTTCTCAACTCTTCACAGTTTCAATCTTCTGGGGATCCACCATCACTCCATACTTATAAACCACGGGACCCAAGAAGGACACTAAATTGGACCAGAACTCACACTTGGAGAATTTGGCATAAAGCCTTTTCTCCCTTAACAATCCCAGTACAATTTTAAGATGCTCTTCATTTCTTTATTTCTTTTATACGCTTTGAGTAGATCAGTATATCATCAATAAATATAAAAACAAAGAGATCCAGATCTGGCTTTAAAATAATGTTCATCAGTCTCATGAAAGTAGTAGGGTCATTCGTAAGCCCGAAAGACATTACAAAGAACTCATAGTGCCTATACCTTGTTCGAAAAGCAGTCTTTGGCACATCCGTTGCCCGCATTTTCAGTTGGTGATAACAAGACCTCAAAACAATTTTGGAGAAGAAACAAGCACCTTGTAACTCATCGAACAAGTCATCAATAAGAGGAATGGGGTATTTCTTCTTAAAATCACTTTTTCAGCTTCCTGTAGTCTATGCACATCTAAAAACTATTGTCCTTCTTCACAAATAAAACACGATCACCCCAAGTAGAGGCATCCGGTCTAATAAAACCTTTACCTAACAACTCCTGAAGTTGGGCCTTCAACTCCCTCAACTCAGTCAGGGCCATTATATAAGGTGGAATGGAAATGGGGTGAGTCCTCGACTCTAGGTCAATACAAAAATCAATATCCCTAGTGGCATACCACGCAGATCTGGAAGGAAAACATCCACAAACTCACGCACTATCGAGACAGAGTCAATCGAAGGAATTTTGGAAGTATCATTTATGAGATATCTCAAGAAAGCCGAACAACTCTTACTCATCAATATCTTAGCGTGAAGAAAATAGATAATTCAAACTAGGGAGGGAATATAGTCACCCTCCCACACCGGTGGATCTATCCAGGCTTGGCCAAAGTCATAGTCTTAGCATTGCAATCTAAAAAAGAAAAATTTAGAAAAAGCCAAGTCATACGCAGAATTACATCAAAGTCAACCATCTCCGAAATAATAAAATCTACATTAGTTTTTGTCCCCACAAAAGTCACAAGCAATACCTATACACCTTCTCAACTAGCACAGACTCACCAACACGAGTAGAAACACGAATAGGCATGTCAAGTAAGTGACAATGCAAATCAAGTTTATTAGCTAATATGGAATATATATATATATAAAAGTGGATCCAAGATCAAATAATATGGAAGTCATGTGATCGGAGACAAGAAGATTACCTATGATAACAACATCAGATGCCTCTGCCTCTGGCCTCCTGGGAAACCATAACAATGGGCTTTGTCGCATTTCTGACCATTGCTCCTTTTGGGCTGCACTCGGGTTGTTCTAACCTGCCCACCACCGTAGCTGGACTGGTGACCACCACGACCTTGTCCACCATGTCTCTTGAATGACGACCTCTACCATAACCACCCACACCTCTAAATGTTGGGGTTTTATAACCCTGATTATACCAAGCCTGACTCTACCTTGACAATATATCCTGATATGCCCAGCTTCACCACATCGATAACAAGTCCTAGAGTCGAGATTTGGTCTTTCTAAAGATGAAGAAGACTAAAGATAACCCCAAACTCAAAAAAAGGTTGACTGGTCTGTGATGGACCCTCAGTTGAAATATGCAATAAAGACTGAGTAGGATGGGATTGAAAAACCCCCAGAACTCTGCCCTCTGGAGTAAGAACCACTAAACTCGCCTCCCTTACGAAACATCTTAAATGTTGTGACCTTGGAGAAGTCATCTGGCTTCACCCCCTCTACCTCTATCCCAAAATAAACCCTTTCCTGGAATGATTTTGCAGAAGGAGCCACTGGTAAAGCTGGAATCTACAAATCTGACCTCTATCCCTTCACAAAGTGGTGAATCCACTCTTTTGGACTGAAGCAAAGCTGAGTAGCATACTTGGATAAAGCACAAAATTTGGCCTCATAGGCTGAAATAAACATCTTCCCTTTCTCTATATTCAGGAACTCATCTCTACTCATATCCCTAAAAAATCTGGGGTATATACTTCTCCATGAAAAAGCTACAAAATGATGTCAAAGTCATAGGTAGTGCCTTTGTTGGTCGGCACTCAATATGAGACCGCCACTAATTTTGGCGTCTCCCTAGAACTGGTATGTCACAAACTCAACACCAAATTTCTCTACTATATCAATCTTATGAAGCAACTCATGACAATCAACAGAGAAATCATAAGCATCTTCAAATTCAGTACCTTTGAAGACCGGACGTTTCAACTTTAAGAACTTAATAAAGAGATCATGCTAGTCACTAGTCATTACAGGACCTTTAGTCAATCGGGGAAACATGCCTGTTTCTGAAGGTGCATCCATGCGGGGAGAAATAGTGGCTACATGTTGTACTCCCTGAACCTGAGGTGCTAGTGTATAAAATGCGGGGTTTCTTGGCCCTGATTAGATAACTTACTAAGATAGGAAAGAACCTTGTGGATCATCTCTTGAGTAGGCTAGAGTGGTGCTTCCTTCTCACCAATCTTCTCATCCTCCATCTCATCATCCTCTCCTACCACCTCATCAGTCGGTGGAGGGGTCACTACTCTATCTCAGGCTAGCCTAGCTGCCTGACACCTTCCTTTGGTGAGATTTCTCCCGCGACCTCTACCACAACCTCTCGTAACTACTCTCCCTTGGACTATAGCCCCAACGGTTGGCTCAGGCGCATATAGAAATAATGTGGAAACCCTAATCTTATTAAAGTAAGAAATAAAATCAACTAGAGTTTATTGCATATCACTTTCCAAAATCTGAAAGTCATCACATTAAGGACATCTAATTCCAAATACTAAGTTTGAGAGTATAAAATACACCATAATAGATAAATAAAATAGTTTTTATCCGAAAATTAGGGACATCATGCCAGGATTGAGATAATCCAACACGAGCTAGAAGGAATAGTTCACCCTGGAATATGATGTGCTAGAGACTAGCTAGAGATGAGGGTGAGTCGAAGCCACTGGTACACTCGCTGCACTCCATAAAAGGAAAACGAAGAAACATACAAGTAGGGGTCAGTACAGGGCAACATGTACTGAGTATGTATCATCGGTTGACTCAAAATAGAAACCAATATGCATAAAGTAATAACAGAAAATCAACTAAAGCACTTAGCAGTTGGGAAACAACAAGCATCATGTAAAAGTGACGACAACAATGAAGCAAGTACTCAATTAGTCAACAATATCAAGAACACATATGAGGACTCAAGCCTTCACACCATGCTCTTTTGGAAAATGGATTCTTTGAGATTGAGTATATTAAGTTATTTTAATATGTTTTCCTTTAAGGTTACCATGTCAAAACGTGACACCTGATCCAACAATATTGTGCCGGCTCATGACACTTGATCCAAATATATTATGCCGGCTCGTGGCACATGATCCAACAATATCCACTAGACTCGTGATCGGGTGGTGTGTGTGTATACACTATCGTAAGCTTAATTCATGGACCTAAAAGGATCTTTTTCCCATGCTATTTATCAATTAAATACTTGATAGGCTTGCGGGCAAGGGGTGGTATTGCTTTCTTGATGGGTATTCCGGGTATAACCAAATCTCCATTGCATCGGAGGATCAAGAGAAAACAACTTTTACATGCCCTTATGGAAAGTTTGCCTTCAAGAGAATGCCCTTTGGGTTGTGCAATGTGTCAGCTTCCTTTCAATGGTGCATGTTATCAATCTTCACGTATATGGTGGAGGATTCCATAGAAATGTTCATGGATGATTTTTTGGTTGTTGGAGACTCTTTTGAAGAATATTTGAAGTGTTTGGATATGGTGCTTTAAAAGTGTGTAAACTTGAATATAGTTCTTTATTGGGAGAAATGTCACTTTATGGTGAAGGAAGGAATTGTGCTTGGGCACAAAATTTTTGGGGATGGTATTGAAGTTGATCAAGCCAAAATCCAACTAATTAAAAAATTACCTCCTCCAATTTCGGTAAAGGGAGTAAGAAGCTTCCTTGGTCATGCCGGGTTCTATAGGCGGTTTATTAAAGACTTCTCCAAGATTTCTATTCAGTTCTGCAAGCTTCTTAAGAAGGAAAGCATGTTTGTTTTTTATACTGCATGTTTTGAAGATTTTAAGATGTTGAAGGAGAAACTCATCTCAACCCCTATCATCATAGCACCCGATTGGAATCTCCCTTTTGAAATGATGTGCGACGCTAGCGGCTTGGTACTAGGGGCTGTTCTTGGGCAATGCAAAAGCAAGTTCTTTCATCCCATTTATTATGCTAGCAAAACCTTGAATTGTGCTCAAAAGAATTACACCATGACTGAGCAAGAGTTGTTAGTTGTTGTATATGGGTTTGAAAAGTTTAGAACCTACTTATTGGGTACCAAAGTTATTGTGCATAGATGCAGCTCTACAATAGTTAATGGCAAAGAAAGCAGCAAAACCAAGACTGATTTGATGGTTTCTCCTTCTTCAAGAATTTGACTTTGAAGTAAAAGATAGAAAGGGATGTGAAAACCAAGTAGCTGACCACCTATCAAGGCTAGAAGCGGATGCTAAAGTGGCTGAGGAGAGAGATATCAGTGATGTTTTTCCTGATCAATCGGTAATGTTAATTTCTATGCCCTCTGTTCCTTGTTATGCTGATTTTGCAAACTTCATTGTATGTGGGTTGTTACCTGATGATTCGAGTAGCTATCAAAAGAGGAAATTCTTATTTGATGCGAAGAAGTATATGTGGGACAAACCTTTCCTCTTTAGGGAGTGTCATAATAATTTTGGCGGTGTATACACGTAGTGGAGGTGCAAGAAATACTAGAAGGATGTCATGCTTCACCTACATGTGGTCATCATAGAGGCATACGTACAACCTCCAAGGTTTTGCAATATGGCTATTATTGGCCTACTTTGTTTAGGGATGCTCATGCCTTTTTCAAATATTGTGTTCAATGTAAAATGCAATGGAGTATCTCTCGGAGACATAAATTACCACTATCGCAAATCCTTGAAATTGAGTTATTCGATGTTTGTGGGATTGATTTCCTAGTTCGTTTGGGAATAAATACATTCTTATGGCAGTTAACTATGTTTCCAAGTGGGTGGAAGCCATGGCATTACCAAAAAATGAAGGAAGAGGTGTCACAAAGTTTCTCAAGAAGAATATTTTCACAAGGTTTGGGACCCCAAGGGCCATTATAAGTGACGGAGGATTGCATTTTTGCAACCGTCACACTTTTATCAAAGTATGGAGTTAGGCACAAAGTGGCCACACCGTACCATCTGCAATCTAGCGGACAGGTTCAGGTGTCCAATCGAGAGATAAAAAGTTTCTTAGCCAAGATGGTAAACATCCACCGTACTGTTTGGTGTAGCTAGCTTGATGATGCACTTTGGGCTTATCGTACGACTTTCAAATATCCTACTGGTATGTCTCCATACAAGTTAGTATTTGGGAAGGCCATTCATCTTTCGGTTGAGTTAGAGCACAAAGCCTTATAGGCTTGAAAAGGATAAATTTGGATTGGAAAGTGGCTTCCAGGAATCGGGTGCGTAAAATCCTTGAGTTAGATGAATTTTAGCTGGAAGCATATGAAAGCTATGCACTTATAAATAGAAAGTTAAACGGTGGCATGATGAAAATTTTTTACCTCATGAGTTTAGAGTAGGGGAGCTAGTCCTACTTTTTAATTCACGGTTGAAACTCTTTCAAGGTAAGCTTAAGTCCAAATGGACTGGTCGTACACAATCACGAGGGTGTATGGAAATGGAGCAATTGAAATTGAAGATGCAAAGGGGATGAGATTCAAATTCAATGGTCAAAGGTTGAAGGTGTACTTTGGAGAAGGTCGTGACGTGTGAGTTATTGAACTGGTGTACTTGGATGATGCTTGAAAGTATATCCACGTCGTGCCGCAACGCTAAATAAGGTGCTTTTTGAGAGGCAACCCAAGCGCTAGTAGTTTTCAATAATATGGGTGTCACTTGTGAAGGATTTGATCAAAGATCGACGAATGAGAGAGAAATCTGGTGATGCACCGATACACCTAAGCGAAGCTCCATCGAGCTCGCCCTATGGGCTGCTCAGCTTTTGGTGAACACTATCCTTTTTGGAGGACTGTACCCCCAATTAGGTGATTCACCGATATGATTGGGCGGACCCGATGTAGTTCGCCTAATCTGAGGCACAAATTATGAGATACACTAGGAATTTCAGCAATGAACATGGACGTTCAGCAATTTTCCCATTACCCCTAGGTGATCATGTTGTAGCATGCACATTTGGAGTCCAAATTCTCCTAAGCTACTGGCACAGTCAGTGATCAGCCTATGTTTGGTGATCCACCGAATGAGTCAGCGATCTCCACTCTAAGATCATTCAGGGGGTTCCTCTATCTACGCTTAATCATGTCGTTTCTTTGCATTATGGACACTGCATTTTACTTTTTGGTGGGGTGAGGGCACTTCTACCCATATTCCCCTTTGATGTGTATGTTGTTATGATAGTGTTCATTTAGTTTTTTATTCTCTCTTAGCCTTCTTCTCTCAAATTTGCAAGTCCCCCATGAGTTTTTAAAATCTTTAAATGTTTGAGTTTTCATTGATAATAATTCGAGGATCGATTGTGTTCAATATCAATGTCTTGAATAGTACTCATGATGAGCATGATGTATAGTGTTGGTGTTGCAAGAATGAAATCGATGTGGCTGCACTTCTGAGCGATCTCTTTGAATCTTTTGTTGACTAGATGTGTTTTGATGTGAGCCTTGCAATGAACATCCCACGTACGCTTTTGATCTTTTAATGCTGTGCTAAATGAGTGTATTTGAAGTGCCATGTGTGGAAAGGTTTTACTTGAAAACAGGTGTGTGGAATCCTAGAATTTTCCTTGTTACCCTAATTGTCTAAGCCTTGGTAATCGTAAGGCATGATCTTGGGCAGACATTCTAAGAGGGAACCCAAATTTCCATATCCTTTGTGACTACCTAGTAAGGGTGTGCATCCATTTTGACACCATTTTAGCATAAACCATTTGTTGACAAAACCAAAATAAAGCCTCTAGAGCCAAATTATCCCTACCTTCTCACCCAAAATCCTTTTTGAAGCATTGTTGTGTTTGAATAGCAAACTCTAGCCAAAAGCCTAAGTTAGGGGTATGGGAAGGAAGGAGGAACGAAAGTCAACTGAAGGACGAAGAAAGATAAAATGAGACTCAACTTTGTAGTTTGTGACAAAAAGAAAGAATCCCCCTTATAAAAAAAAGAGAAACATTGTGATGAAATTTTTTGAAAAATGGAAATGAAAAAGAGAAGTTGATGGAAATAAAGAGGGTTCCGAATAAAGTGAGTGAAAAGTCAAAGTTTGAGTTCTCAAATGAAAAGGAATGAAAAGAACTTGAGAAGAGGTGAAGAGGTGAAGAGGATTGCAACAATGCTTTGAAAAGGTGAAGTCACTAAGCCAAATTAACCAGACCTTAACCCTCAACCCCATTACAAGCCTATAATAACCTTCAAATATTACATGAACTAGGTTGTGTGATGGTTGAATAATATGGGCAAACCTATGGGATAAAGATTGCATGTATTTCTCTTTTGAGAGAGTGAGAGTTGCATTAATTCCTTAATTCTTTGTTGATTTTTTGTGTGAGAGCATGGAATCGTTCTTGACTGTAACAGCCCAAACTCAAGATAGAGGGCATAGCATGTTGGAACCCAGGGTACCACTTCACAGTGACCAACCACGCCCCGTGGGTGAGACCACGCCCCGTGGATGGGCACCAAGAAGACTGCCTAAGGTAGTGAACCACGCCAGGACCCACGCACCGTCAATGGGTCCACAGATCGTGGGTAGGGGGTCCGTAGATGGGAGAAATTCTCTGAATCTACCCACGCTTGACTAGGATGGAACGTAGGTCCATCCACAGTCCGTCGGTGGGGTCTCGTGGGTGGAGTCTGGGCGGCTGAGTTGAGGGCACAATGGGACTTTCCGGTTTTAATTAAATTGAAGTGGTGTCGTTTTTCTTAAGTCTAGACCACCTATATAAGTATTTTTAACCCCCAAAATCCCCCATTCAAGTCATTCTCTTAAATCCCAAAAGAAAACACCAAACTCCTCTAAAAAAAAATCTCTCTCTAGAAGTTGGAAGAAGAAGGAAGAAATTGAAGCTAAGGTCAACTCAAGTCCCCAATCTTCAAGCTTGTGAGGGATTTTATAATCAAGGTATGATGGATTTTCATCCATGGATTCCTTCCATCCATGGATTTCCCTATAATTCCCCCAAATTGATGAAGAATTCCCCAATTCTAGCTAGGGTTTCTTCCAATGTTGTGGATTATGATGAATGTTGATCTAATTGAGTGGATTATGGTTGTTTATGATTGAATTGATAGAATTGCATGTAATTAGGATGAAAGTACATGTACCGATGCCTATTCCATGATTCTAACTTAGAATTGATATAATTGGATTGATGCCATGAAGGGAAACTTTGTGGGTTTAGGCTTGTCCTTATAGGATTGATGAATTATGATTAGAATTTCTTTAGAATGAAGCTTAGATGATGATCATGATATGTAGTGCTTTGAGAGTAGAGCTTATGATATGAATTGTTGGTAATTGATGTTATTGTTGAGGAAGGGATACTTCCCACATGAAATGCTTAATTATGAATGTATGAATGTGAAAGGCTTACTCACATGAATGATTCTAGGTTGAAAGGATTGCTCACCTAAAATGAATCTAGACTAAAAAGCTATGTAATTTATGAGGCTAGATGCGATTACCCTTGACCTCCCTATGAAATGATATGAGGTGATTCCCTTATTCCTTAGAATTGAACAAGAGGTGAGTCCCCACGTTCTTACTATGATGAATGGACATGGAGGCGAGTACCCATGATCTTTATGAAATAGTGTGGAGGTGAGTACCTGCATCATATGATGAGATTGTGAAGGTGAGTACCCGCAATCTAAAAGTAAGTAAGGCAAGAGGCGAATACCCATTAGCTTTTGTAAACTAGGCAAATAGGTGAATCACCATTGTCTTTAAAAGTAAGTATGAATTATGAGAACTATGATGTAAAGAATGAATAGCTTGGATTGTTGCTTGAGATGCCTTCCATGAGGTAAGTTGACTAGAGGCGGATGGCCCAATTCATGACTAAGGATGAGTAAGGTTGCTTGAGAAGTATTCCTTTCTTATTATGATACCCATTTATGTGCATTGATTATGCTTATGGTTTATGTTGACATACAATGAGGTTTATGTTGGTTATGTTAGCTATCATATTTATTACTTGATTGTACTAACGCATAATCTTGCCTACATTCTTATCAAATATAGGGTCCAGTGACATAGATCCCCACACTCGTGGCTAGCTTCATTGTTGATCAAGGAAGTGAAGATTTGGTGAGTCCTCATTGTGTTCGAGGATGTGATCACCCTTTTCTTTTAGGTCTTTCTTTTATGTCTTGGACTATTGTATAGGCTGTGTCCCAAGACTTTACTCATGTTGTTTAGATGGTTGGAAACTATGGTATTAGACTTCCGCTCGTTTTATAAAAGACTTCAATTGTATTGAAATGTTTTATATTTCCGCAACTTTATCTATTACCTTATGTTATGATATGCTAAGTTAGCTTGTATGAGGCCTCTCAGGGTCTTGTGCGCCTTGTTAAATCTAGGGGGTGCCCCTGGGTCGTCACAAACTTGGTAATCAGAGCCCAAGGTTTAGAATGGTTCTAGTATGTCTCAAACCACGTCAAGTAGAGTCTTGTTCATAAGTATGAAGAGCGCCACATTTATTAATGAGAGGCTACTAGATGTTAGTAAACTTCACTTCTTCATTTTTCTAAGTCGTGTCATGGAGTTTTAACTCTATAAATTCTTTTTCCTAATCCTTCCACGATGGTTTTCAGGATATGACTACTAGAAGGACTAATGCTAGAAGGACTGAAGGAGACAATATGGGACAAGAAGTTCCTCCCCAAGCTCCTCCTCAAGCTCCTATTGCTCCTTTGGCTGAGAATGTAACAAATACAGAGTTTAGGATGGCTTTTCAAGTATTGGCTCAAGCCGTGATGGCACAAGCCAATAGAGAGGTGGTAGCTCCCGTGAACCCAAATGTGGGTATGGCGGCAGCAAGAGTGAGGGACTTTACAAGGATGAACCCTCCCGAATTTCATGGTTCCAAAATGGAGGAAGATCCTCAAGAATTTATCGATGAGGTCTACAAGATACTAGCTATTATGGGAGTGACTCCGGTAGAGATGGCGGAATTGGCCGCTTGCCAACTCAAAGGGGTTGCTCAGATTTGGTTCAATCAATGGAAAGAGGCGAGGCCGGGAGAAGCGAGTCCCATAGAATGGGAAAGGTTTAAAAGTGCTTTTCTTGATCGAGATTTCCCTCTTGAGATGAGAGAGGTCAAGGTGCTTGAGTTCGTTAATCTTTGGCAAGGAAGTATGAGCGTGAGGGAGTATGCATTGAGGTTCACTCAGTTGTCCAAGTATGCCCCCTCTATTGTAGCGGATCGAAGAACTAAGATGAGCAAGTTTGTGTCGAGAATGTTGACATGTTAGTCAAAGAATGCCGCACTGCTATACTTTTCCATGAAATGGAAATTTCTCGCCTCATGGTGCATGCCCAACAAATTGAGGAAGAAAATCTCAAGGAAAGATCTAGAGTGGCAAAGAGAGCAAGAATGGATAATGGTAACTATTCACATTCTAGGTCCGGTGGATGGGGTCGTTCAAGGTTTTGGCAAAAGTTCTCGGGGCAAGGTTCTTCAAATGCTCCTCCAAGGTCTAATAATGAAAGGGTGTCTAACCCTAAACCTCAAGGATGGTATGGATGCAATCATGAGGGTAAGTGTCTAGCGGGTTCTAGTGGAAAGACGGATCACAAGATCAGGGATTTTCCTTCGGTTGCTAAGAAGGATGGAGATAATCGTTGTAGGGCTCAACCTAACCCTTTAACGGGTCCAAGTGGTTCGGGTGCAAGTGCTCCTAAGCAAATCTGCTTTTATGCTCTTCAGACTAGAGGTGATCAAGAGAGTTCCTCAGATGTGGTGACCGGTATGTTAAAAGTTTCCAAATAGATGTATATGCTTTACTTGATCCCGGTGCTACTTTGTATTTTATGACACCTTATGTGGCCATGAGGTTTGATGTGCTCCCCGATGTGTTATTAAGACCTTTTTCTATCTCTACTCCTGTTGGTGATTCCGTGGTGGCTAAAAGGGTCTATAGAAGGTGTTCTGTTTCCTTATCCCAAAGAGTTACTCTTGTTGACTTAGTAGAGCTTGATATGTTAGACTTTGATGTCATACTTGGGATGGATTGGTTGCATTCATGTTATGCCTCTATTGATTGTAGGACTCGGGTAGTCAAATTTCAGTTCCCAAATGAGCCTATCCTAGAGTGGAAGGGGGAAATTCTATGCCTAAGGGTCAGTTTGTCTCTTGTTTTAAAGCTAGAAAAATGATTTCTAAGGGTTGTATTTACCATCTAGTAAGGGTGAGGGATGTAGATTCTGAAACCCCTTCTCTTGAGTCGGTCCCGTCATAAATGAGTTTTCGAAAGTGTTTCCAGATGACTTACCTGGTATTTCTCCCGAGTGGGAAATAGACTTCAAAATTGACCTTCTCCCAGATGCGCAACCTATCTTTTTTCCTCCTTATCGTATGGCTTCGGTAGAACTTAAGGATTTGAAAGAACAGTTGAAGGATCTGTTAGACAAGGGCTTTATTAGACCGAGTAGCTCGCCATGGGGTGCTCCGGTTTTGTTCGTTCGAAAGAAGGACGGTTCCCTTCGTATGTGCATTGACTATCGTTAGTTGAACAAAGTGACTATTAAGAGCATGTATCCTCTCCCAAGGATAGATGACTTATTTGATCAACCTCAAGGGCCAAGTTATTTCTCTAAGATTGATCTTCGATCGGGTTATCACCAATTGAAGGTGAGAGAAAATGATATTCCGAAGACAGCCTTTAGAACCCGATATGGTCATTATGAGTTCTTGGTGATGTCCTTTGGTTTGACTAATGCTCCAGCGGCGTTTATGGACTTGATGAATAGAGTGTTTAGGCAATACCTAGACATGTTTGTGGTTGTGTTTATCGATGATATTTTGATTTATTCAAGAAGTGAGAATGAGCATATTGATCATTTGAGGATCGTATTGCAAATCCTCAAGGACCAACAACTTTTTGCAAAGTTTAGCAAATGTGAATTTTGGTTAAGGTCCGTAGCTTTCCTTGGTCATATTGTGTCAAGCAAGGGTATTGAGGTGGATCTTAAGAAGACGGATGCGGTCAAGAGTTCGCCTAGACCTCTAACTCCTTTGGATATTAGAAGCTTTTTGGGTTTGGCCGGTTATTATAGAATATTTGTTGAGGGGTTTTCCTCCATTGCTTCTCCTTTGATGGATTTGATTCGAAAGAAGGCTAAGTTCATATGGTCGGAAGCATGTGAGAAAATTTTCCAAGATTTGAAGGATAGACTTACTTCCGCTCCGGTGTTGACCTTACCAGAAGGGACGGATGGTTTTGTAGTGTATTGTGATGCCTCAAGAATTGGGCTAGGGTGTGTTCTAATGCAAAATGGGAAAGTTATTGCATATGCCTCAAGGCAACTTAAAGTCCATGAGAAGAACTATCCTACTCACGACCTTGAATTAGCGGCGGTCGTATTTGCTCTAAAGATTTGGAGACATTATTTGTACGGAGTTCATGTTGATGTGTTTACCGACCACAAAAGTTTTCAATATGTGCTTAATCAAAAGGATTTGAATCTTCGCCAAAGAAGGTGGCTTGAGTTATTGAAATATTTTGACATGAGTGTTCTTTATCACCCCGACAAAGTTAATGTGGTGGCGGATGCCCTTAGTCGGTTATCTATGGGTAGTGTGGCTCATATTGATGAAGAAAAGAAAGAGTTAGTTCGATATGTGCATAGATTGGCTCGATTAGGTGTTCGACTAGTAGACTCCACCAAGGGTGGTTTTATGGTTCACAATAGATTTGAATCATCTCTTGTAGCCGGTGTGAAAGCTAAACAAGGACTTGATCTAATTTCGGTAGAATTGAAAGAGGTGGTACTTAAGAAATCCGTTGAGGCTTTCTCCCAAGGGGGAGATAGGGTACTTAGATACCAAGGCCTTTTGTATGTTCCAAACATAGATGATTTGAGGGAACAGATCTTGACTGAAGCTCATGGTTCGCGGTATTCCATTCACCCGGGAGCCACCAAGATGTACTGTGATTTACGGGAAGTCTATTGGTGGAACGGGATGAAGAATGATATTGTGGGGTTTGTGGCTAAATGTCCAAATTTCCAACAAGTTAAGGTTGAGCATCAAAAACCGGGAGGTTTGTCCCAAGATATTAGCATTCCTACTTGGAAGTGGGAGACAGTGAATATGGACTTTATAGTGGGATTGCCACGTACCCGGCACCAATATGATTCAATTTGGGTCATAATAGACTGAATGACAAAATAGGCTCATTGCCTTCCCGTCAAGTTTCCTATTCGGCGGAGAACTATGCCAAGTTATATTTGAGGGAAGGGGTAAGATTGCATGGTGTACCATTGTCCATTATCTCCAATAGAAGTACTCAGTTTACTTCTCAGTTTTGGAAGTCTTTCCAAAAGGGTCTTAGCACCAAGGTTAAGCTTAGCACAACTTTTCACCCACAAACCGATGGGCAACCGGAGCGAACGATCCAGACTTTGGAAGATATGTTGAGAGCATGTGTCATCAATTTCAAGGGAAGTTAGGATGATCACTTGTCGTTGATAGAGTTCGCTTATAATAATAGCTACCTTTCTAGTATTGGTATGGCCCCCTTTGAAGCTCTTTATGGTAAGAGGTTTAGATCCCCTATTGGGTGGTTTGAAGTGGGTGAATTTTCTTTGATCGGGCCCGGGTTAGTTCATGAGGCAATGGAAAAGGTTTGACTCATTAGAGAGAGGTTGAGGACCTCCCAAAGTCGACAAAAGTCTTATGCCGATGTTAGAAGAAGAGACCTTGAGTTTGAGGTTAGTAATTGGGTCTATTTGAAAATCTCACCCATGAAGGGTGTGATGAGATTGGGAAGAAAGGGAAACTTAGTCCCCGATTTATAGGCCCATATCAAATTATGAGACGTATTGGTAAGGTTGCTTATGAGTTAGATTTGCCAAATGAGTTGTCAATCGTGCATCCCATTTTCCATGTCTCTATGATTAAGAAGTGTGTTGGAGATCCGACATCCATAGTTTCCCTTGAAGGATTGGGAGTTTATGAGAGTCTTTCATATGAGGAAGTTCTGATTGAGATTTTAGACCGGCAAGTTAAGAAATTGAGGAACAAGGAAGTTGCTTCCATGAAGGTTTTATGGAGAAACCACTGGGAGGCCGAGGCCGATATGAAGTCCCGATTTCCTCATCTTTTTCCTTCTACTCCTATTCTAGCTTGAGGTAATGAATTTCCTCTTGGTTTGCTTTATGATTTGAAGTCATGTGTGTTTTATGTGTTTCCACGATTTCCTTATGATTATGCATGTTCATGAATTGCTAAAGTTGTGAAAGAAATGACTTATATGAATTATTTTCCTCATGTTGTTGTGCATTGAGGATGAGTTGCCTATAGACTTCATGAGATGAATTGTTGAACATGCCTTGACTCGGAGTGGAGATTTCCCCCTTGAGTATGTGCTTTGAGTATTGATTGCATACAGGCTCCATGAGATTGTGTTGAGCATGCTTTTGAGTTTGGAGATAATAGTTCCTCTTTAAGTGTAAGAAATCTGAAAATTTCATGCATATTGGGTTGTTAGATGTAGTTCCTACTTCCTTAAGGTGCATTGAGTAAGTTTGGCTTGGAGTTGATGTTTCCTCCTTAGATGTGTGCATTTTGATGAGTTGCATGCATGATGGGCTGCTAGTCTTGAGTCTTTTTGTTTAGAAAATGTGCTTAGAATCTCATTCGAGGACAAATCTTCCCAAGGGGGAGATATTGTAACACCCCAAACTTGAGATAGAGGGCATAGCATGTTGGAACCCAAGGTACCACTTCACAGTGACCAACCACACCCCGTGGGTGGCCTCGTGGATGGGCACCAAGAAGACTGCCTAAGGCAGTGAACCACGCCAGGACCCACACCCTATCGATGGGTCCACGACACATGGGTAGGGTGTCCGTAGATGGGTGAAATTCTCTGTATCTACCCACGCTTGACAAGGACGGACCGTAGGTCCATCCACGTTCCGTCGGCGGGGTCTCGTGGGTGGAGTCTGGGCGGCTGAGTTAAGGGCACAATGTGACTTTCCTGTTTTAATTAAATTGAAGTGGTGTCGTTTTGCTTAAGTCTAGACCACCTATATAAGTATTTTTAACCCCCAAAATCCCCTATTCAAGTCATTCTCTCAAATCCCAAAAGAAAACCCCACTCCTCTCAAAAAAATTCTCTTTCTAGAAGTTGGAAGAAGAAGGAAGAAATTGAAGCTAAGGTCAAGTCAAGTCTCCAATCTTCAAGCCTGTGAGGGATTTGTAATCAAGCTACGATGGCTTTTCATCCATGGAGTTCCCTGGAATTCCGCCAATTTGATGAAGAATTCCCCAATTCTAGCTAGGGTTTCTTCCAATATTGTGGGTTATGATGAATGTTGATCCAATTGAGTGGATTATGGTTTTTTATGATTGAATTGATAGAATTGCATGTAATTAGGATGAAAGTACATGTACCCATGCCTATTCCATGATTCTAACTTAGAATTGATATAATTGGGTTGATGTCATGAAGGGAAACTTTGTGGGTTTAGGCTTTTCCTTATAGGATTGATGAATTATGATTAGAATTGCTTTAGAATGAAGCTTAGATGATGATCATGATATGTAGTGCTTTGAGATTAGAGCTTATGATATAAATTGTTGGTAATTGATGTTATTGTTGAGGAAGGGATACTTCCCACATGAATTGCTTAATTATGAATGTATAAATGTGAAAGGTTTACTCACATGAATGATTCTAGGTTGAAAGGATTGCTCACCTAAAATGAATCTAGACTAAAAGACTATGTAATTGATGAGGCTAGAGGCGATTACCCTTGACCTCCCTTTGAAAGGATATGAGGTGATTCCCCTATTCCTTTGAATTGAACAAGAGGTGAGTCCCCACATTCTTACTATGATGAATGGACATGGAGGCGTGTACCCATGATCTTTATGAAATAGTGTGGAGGCGAGTAGCCGCAACCTAAAAGTAAGTAAGGAAAGAGGCGAATACCCATTAGCCTTTGTAAACTAGGCAAATAGGCGAATCCCCATTGTCTTTAAAAGTAAGTATGAATTATGAGAACTATGATGTAAAGAATGAATAGCTTGGATTGTTTCTTGAGATGCCTTCCATGAGGTAAGTTGACTAGAGGTGGATGACCCAAGTCATGACTTAGGATGAGTAAGGTTGCTTGAGAAATATTCCTTTCTTATTATGATACCCCTTTATGTGCACTGATTATGCTTATGATTTATGTTGACTAACCATGATGTTTATGTTAGTTATGCTAGCTATCATATTTAGTACTTGATTGTACTAACGCATATTCTTGCCTACATTCTTATCAAATGTAGGGTCCGGCGACATAGATCCCCACACTCGTGGCTAGCTTCATTATTGATCAAGGAAGTGAAGATTTTGTGATTCCTCATTGTGTTTGAGGATGTGATCACCCTTTTCTTTTATGTCTTTCTTTTATGTCTTGGACTATTGTATGGGTTGTGTCCCAAGACTTTACTCATGTTGTTTAGATGGTTTGAGACTATGGTATCAGACTTTCGCTCATTTTATAAAAGACTTCGATTGTATTGAAATGTTTTAATTTCCGCACCTTTTTCTATTACCTTGTGTTATGATATGCTAAGTTGGCTTGTATGAGGCCTCTCGGGGGTACCCCTGGGTCGTGACATTGATGTGACGACACTTGAATGTATTTGTTGAAACATAGTCTTCCATTAGATAAGAAGCTACCCTGAGCTTGAGCTTGTGTTGAAACCGTCGAGTCATCATTTGAAGATTTTTAATCAAGATTAAGTGTAGCATGTTCTTGAGAATAATCTTGTAATGGCACTTGCATGTTAGCTCCCATTGAGTACTATTGTAGACACCCTTAATGAGCTAATTGTGTTCTTGATTTACTTGAGGACAAGCAAAAATTTAAGTTGGGTATTGATGAGTGGTAGATTTGCACTCATTTGAGGTCTATTTAGCTCAACAATTAGTATCCTTGATGATTAATTATATCTTATTCTAAAAATATTTTGATGATTTGTAGCTAATGAAGGCTAAAGGACAAGGAAAGGATGAATATGTGAAATAACGGTCAAAAATGTAAAAAAAAGTGTAAATAATGCACTACTAATTTCCAAACAATTAAGGCGGATCATCTAAGGGATACAATATCGCCCAAATCGACAGTGCACTGAGCTGATTACTCGAGGCTGGATGGTGAACTGACGCAAAAATAGTGATAAGCCAAATGCAAAAGGCGAACATCGCCGAATTTAACAGTACCAGATGACAAAATGAAAGTTCAAAAGGCAGAATCAAACGGGACTACCGAATAAGGTTCAAAAACCTAAAGCTTGGAGAAAGAAAAAAGTAAGCTGAATCACAATAGGTGACTCGCCAAATGAGCTCGGTGAGCCCAACTAACGTTGCCGAGTAAGAAGTGCATTGAGTTTTGTGTCAAATTTTGGGAAACTTTTAGGAGGATAGTATTGTCAAGAAGCAAGCGTATCCCTGCCTAACCGGTAGTTGCTAGGTTTCCCCATCTCTTCTAAACTTCCCCCGGTCAATAAATAGTCCAAAGGAGAGAGAAAAATGAGTTTGAAATCGGTGAGAAAAGTTCTGAGTATTATAGATAGAGAAACATTTCTCATTGAGTGAAAACACTTTTAGATTTTGGGGTTTCTGAATTGGTGATCTTGAATTTGCAAATTTGAGGTTGAATTCAAAGTGGGTTTGCTTGTAATTTCTCAAATTCATGTTACCCATAGCTAATTTTATGCAAGGTATAATTTCTTTATAGTTTGTAATGCCTGACTAAAACCCTAATCTCTTGGGGTGTGATTATGGGGTTAGGTGTTGATTTAACTTAGTGGGTGTGTTGAATTACTATGTTTTATAGTTGTTAATCATAGATTTCAATTGTTATCATGTATTTAATTCATGAATTAAGGTGGCCAATTTGATTTTAGCTTCGATCTCGCATTAGTGCTCGAAAGAGACCGATATGAGTGGGTGATTAGTACAATGTTTGCAATTTAGTTATGCTTAATAGTACATCCAAGGTAGTGGGTTGATCTAAAAGTCACATGAATGAGACCAAAAGGAGAATTCAGGAACTAGTGTTATGAGATCAAAAGAATATTAGCATTATTAAAGATGACCTAGCCTATCCATGATTATTTAGTGTTATTGAGCAATTTGATACTACCCCTAGTGATATCAATGTTCAATCCCCGCACCCTAGAGTCAATTAATCTCGTGAACTTTCGCTTGCATTAAATATTGGTATAATTGTGCATATGATATTGTGTTGTTAAATTTGATGGAATCATCCATCCATTTGTCATGTTTACTACATTAAGATTAGTTGCGATTTAATTTACTAATTAGATCCTTAAACTTGCACCATTCCTTGTGGGATTCGACTCTGACTCTTAGTTGGGTATTTTTATTGACGACGATCACCAACTCCTTGGATTTGTTTTAGATATGTATTTGAGTGTTATCATTGGTGCATGAGGCTATGGAAAAGGTTTGACTTATTCCATAGAGGTTGAAAATGTCTCAAAATCAATAAAATTCTTATGTCGATGTTAGATTAAGAGAGCTTGAATTTGATATTGATCATTCAGTTTACTTGAAGATCTCACCCATGAAGGGTGTGATGAGATTTGAAAATCAAGGGAAGCTTAGTCCCCAGTATTTGGGTCCATATTAAATTTTGAGGCGTATTGGCAAGATTTCTTATAAATTGGAGTTACCTAATGATTTAGCATCGGTACATCCGGTATTCCATATCTCTTTGTTGAAAAAGTGTGTTGGAGATCCGACATCCATTGTCCCTTTGGAAACTTTTGGAGTTAAGGAAAGTCTCTCTTCTGAAGAGTTTTCGATTGAGATTTTAGACTGACAAGTTTGGAAGTTTAAATATAAAGAAGTTTCTTCCGTGAAAGTTCTATGAAGGAATCAATTAGTTGAGGGTGCTACTTGGGAAGTCAAAGCCAATGTGATGTCCCAGTATCCTCATCTCTTTCCCTCCACTCCTATTCTAGCTTGAGGTATTAGTTCCTCATGGTTCATTCCTTCGGATTTATGCATCATATATTCTATATGCATGCATGTTCATGAAAAACTTGATTGTTGATGTTATGATTTAGCTTGAACTAATTTCTCCTTGTTTATGTGCATTATGTTGAGATTTACATTCATGTTGGGTTGTTTGTTTCTGTCCTGCTCTATTCATGCTAGCTTGAGTCTCATTCAAGGATAAATGTTCCCAAGGAGGAGATATTGTAACACTTCGAAAATTAGAAAGTTGAAAGGGAAAAAGGGAAAAGTTCAGCTCTTGGCACTGGTACAGTGGCTACGAGTCCTATCTACAGACCATAGAAGGTTGTACGGGACTTAGAAAGGAAGTTGTAGGATCATGGTTGAGTTTTGGAATTTTCAAGTCCAGTAAGTTGACCTACAAGTGGACAGGACGGGTTGTAATTGGGTCAACGGGCCGTAGAAGGTTCCAGACATAGTTGAATTTTGGACTTGAACTTGGATTCTACAAGCGGTAGAAATGTTGACAGGCCGTGGAAAGGTCTCGTGGTTAGTTGACTGAATTTTTGGCCCCAATAAGTGGTTCTACGGTGACTTAAATTATAAGCCCTATTACTGATTTTCAACTCCTAAAACTAACCTAACTCTCTCGTTCTCTCAAAACCCCAAATTCACTCAACATTTATCCTCTCTAAATTCTCTCAAACTTAAGGATGAACACCTTGGGTTTCAAGCTTCAAGTTTCATCTTCTCCATTTCTTTTGGATTTTTTTTATCAAGGTATGTGGGGATTCACCAATGGATTCCATTCATCCATTGGGTCCCAAGAATTCCAATCTCCAAAAGTTAATTTCATCCAATTATCTAGGTTTCATGCAAATCTCCATGGGTCAAATTTATAATAATTTCAATCTGATTATGCATGGTTTGATTCAATTACAAGGGTTTTAATTGATTTCATATGGACCCATGCCTTTACTTGATTATGATGATGAATTTATGAAGAAAGCTCACGAACTTGTGAATGATGATTTATGAAAGTTATGCATGTCTTATGAAAATGATGTTTAATGAACTAAGGATACTTATGAGATAAGCATCAATGAATTGTGAAAGGTTTTCTCACATATGCATGAATTGTGAAAGGTATTCTCACATAGTATGGAATCATGGTTGTGAAAGGTTTTCTCACATACGTTAAATCATGATTTAAAGGAGCTACTCTCTAATGATTTTAAGATGTGATTGGCAGTCTAATTGTGCCTTTCCAAATATGATGATATGAATATGTTTATGACTAATTATATTGAGATTTTACTTAGAACCAAGAGGATGTTGAGATGGAGGCTCTCCCGTTAGTAGACGTCGGGTCTATAGTAACAATCTCATGTACCTAACTATGTGGCCCTGTAAGATAGTCTTAAGTGACTAAGCTAGTGGATCCACCTAAGCTAAAAGTTATGGTCCTTACCTTGGCAAGTAGGACATCTTTTTTCAGTGTGAGAATAAGACATTGAATTCCATGTTATAGCTCACATGGTATATGTCAGTTAATGGTAAATATCCCACAAAATGAACTAAGTTACCTTCAAAGATTTTATGAAAGCTTTCATTATGTTTTAAAGATGTATTGACCTTGTTCATAATTCATGATTTCTCTTTAAAGCTTTCTTACTATGTTTTAGCTTGGTCAAGCATATCATGTTTAAATATCCTCATATGATCACGTTTATGTTTTTACGATTTCCCTCATACATAGTACATTCCATGTACTTATGCATACTTGTATCAATATTGTTTAATAATTTAGGGTTGGACGCTCCTTCTCCTCATGCTCGTGGCTAGGCGATTGATTGATCATTCGAAGACTTAGTGAGTCCTCATGTTCCGAGGACCATGTCACCTTTACTATGCTTTTTTATATCTATAGTTTTCAGATAATGTACGTTGTGTATGGGTTACATCCCAACCACTCTTTTTATGTATTAAATTGGCTTCTCAAGACTTATGATTAGACTTTCACTTTTATGTCAAACCTTTTTATGATATGAGACTCTCTACTTAAATTCTTGTATTTTCTATTATATTGTGATGTATGCATGTCAAGTGACTTGTGTAGGGCCTCTCAGGGTCTTATATGCCATTGATATGCCGGGAAATATTGGCACATTTGACGCTCAAAACTAAGGATTATTGCTATAATCGAGTGTATTTATGTGGATATGATGTGCTTGGTAATGTTTGGACAGGTAAAACACGTGGACGTTGAAGATAGAAAGAAAAGAAGGAAATATGTCTCAAACAAGCACCACGGAGCCCCAGACAAGCCGTGGTCTCTTTTACTGTCTGTCCTAAAGCTCGTGAAGAAGGTCCAGTAGGAAGGTTGTAAAGAGCGAAGGTTGATTCTGGCTAAGGAAATATTACGGACACCCAAACGGGCCGTGGTGCTCATGACGGCTCGTGCTGTAGCTCGTAAAGTTGAACCAGTGGGAAGGCCTCGAGAGACTATGTTTTGGTTTGGCTAAGTAAAGACCACGGATGCCCAAACGGTTCGTGGATCTCATGACAAGTCATGCTGCTGCTCGTGAAGGATTTCTAGTGCACAGGCTTTAAGAAGCTGAGTTTGGTATGGCCAAGTAAGGACCACGGACACCCATACAGATCATGGTCCCCTTGACGATTCATGTTGAGGTTTGTGAAAGATCAGGATAAAAGGGTCTCACACTGTCTAAGTGTGAGACCACGAAAGGCCTCACGGGCCGTGAAGCGCATGACGGACCGTCCTGCTGTCTGTGAAAAGTCTCGACATTTTAGTCCTACTTCGAGTAGGATTCTTTTTAGACAGACTATTTGAATTAATTAGGTTTAATTTTTGTATTATCTCGACATATTTGGAAGGAGAGACTACTTTCCTATTATTCTCTACTTTGGTTTTTATCGATTAACATTGGATCGAGACTTGAAGTTTGATTGGGTTTTTGAATATCAAGTGTTCTTTGAATTTGCAAATCTTCGTAAGTGATTTCTCTTAATGTATTCAATAATTATCTTTGCTTATTCAATTGAGAGCATGAGTGGCTAAACACCACAACTAGGGTTGTGGGAACTATGACAGAAATCTAAGTGTAGATTCATAAAATGAATAAAATATGATTAATATTTGCAAAACATAATTCGACTTTTGTTATTCATTATCTCTAATGAGTGCACGCATTAGAACTTGCCTGTATCTATCAGTTGTTCGAGAGAAAATTGATAGTTATGAAAAAGTCAAATTAATCTGTAGGTTTGGAGTGAATGTTTGAGTTCTAGAGAAGAGAAATTTGACACCAAAATATGTGACGGTAATATCTGATAACACTCTAAGTCCGAGAGGATTCGAGGGGGATTTATCTAGCAAGACTGAGAGGTGTTACATACATTTAGCTCGCCTGTAATTTGCAAAGAATAGATCACCTGAAACTTATTCACGAATCAACATTAGATGTAACGTCATGGCAAACACAACCCTGGTTTCATTCATTTACCATCACAACCTTGAAGTTAAAACTCTGTTAATGGTGTTAATTTGGATATTAAAACAATATTGGTTACTTGAACCTTACAACCAAACCCATTTTACATTTCGTAATTACTTTCTTTAGGAAATAATAACAACAGTTGAATAAACGCGATAGTGAAACTATTTTTGTAAGTAAATTCTCTGTGGATCGACCTCAAATCACGTTGAGTTCTTTAAATTGACTTCGACCGTTTATACTTCTTAACTGAAGTGTAAGTTTGGACGTATCAAATTTTGGCGCCGCTGCCGGGGAATTTCAATTCAGAAATATTTTACTAGCATTTATTCACATTGTAGTTATATTTCCTAATTTTATGTCTTGTTCTTTATCGGTGTATTTGACATGTAAGCTCACTAGTGTATGCCAAATACCAGAAGTAAGGGAGCTCCATTGATTCCTTACGATCCAGAATTGAGTAAGACTATCCGCAGAATGGTGAATGCACAGAAACTTGAGGCTTAGAGGCAGAGACTTGGACTTGAGGCTGAGACAGCCACTAGAGGTAATCAGTGGAATGTTGTGAATGACCCACCTAGGGTGGTGGAGGAAAATGAAGGAGTAGAATAGATAGCTCCTCCCCACCGATAGCTACTAGATCCAAGGGGTCGAGCACAACAACCAGCTCTGATGGTGTTTAAAGAGGATGACTTAGACTTAGATGGAGCTGGGGCCACCGGAGAAATAGTGCTACCTACATTACCTCCAGGTGTGAAATTTACGATCACTAGCACGATGATTCAGCTGCTGAACTTGAAGGGTATTTTCAGAGGTGCAGCGGGTGATGATGCCAATCAGCACGTAATCAACTTTGTGGCAATATGAAAATCACATGAAATTCCTGGGGTTAGTGATGAGTCTGAGATTTGGACTCATTTGGGACTTTGTTTATATAGATTTAGTCTCCTCAAATGCTTAATTTGTGCCATAAACTGATGTTAAAGTCTTGATTTTCAGGTATATGAATTAAGGAGCAAGCAAGAACACTAACAGGCAAAAAGAAACAAAACAAACTGAAGAAGTGAAGAAAGGTGAGCCTGATGATCGCCAAGAGCACTTGGTGAACCACCGAGTTGATATTTCGACCACCTAAAGTTCCAGTGTGCCATCCCTAAGGGAAGAACCCAAATCGGTGACAAAAAATGCCAGTCGGCGAATCGCCGAGAAGTTCCGTGATGCAAAGAGTGATCTCCCAAAGTTACAGGAATTGAGGATGCTGAGAACTCATGCAAAAAGGCGATAGAAAGAGCAGACGGAGGCTCGCTGAACCACTCGGCGAGCCCGACTTACCTCGCCTAATGGCCCTTCGTGGTTTATTTTTGACAACTATAAATTATATTTTAAACAGTTAACTTAGGATCGAAGAATGCTGAATTAGTTTAGAAAAGGTTTTCTCTGGAGTTTTTGATAGTTTCTTAGTAGACTTGAAGGCTTTTTGAGACTCAATTGCAAGTGGGTTTCGAATTTTCTGCAAATTGAAGCATTGTAAAGGCTTAATTACTCTTACCCAGTTGATGGCTAATCGATTTGGTAACCGTTTTCACTCTTTTATGATGTTTGGCTAAAACCCCAATTCTTGGGGTGTGATCATGTAGTTATGGGTTGAATTACTTTATGGGTATTGTTAATTACTAGTTTAAATGCTATATTGAAGTGGGTTTAAACATTAGCTGAGGTTTAATCTATGAATTGTAGTTGCAAATGCAATTCTAATTTTGTGTTCTTAACTTGCTCGAGAGAGAAGTTTTGGGGCTAAGGCTTGTGATTAATGGTTTGTAGGTATTGGGTTGATTTGGGTTCAGCTTGAGAAAGTGAATCATAAACCCAATCCTACCCATCTTACTCGAGAGAGAGAAGATGTATTAAGGTTGTGGGTTGTTTTTAATTGCTATGCTTGTTGATGTTCTAGAGAAATCACTGGAAGCGGAATAGTTGTTCGAGAGAAAGCTATTTCACTTATAGCCTAGCCTACCCATTGATATTTAGCTATTTACTAGTAATTTCAATTACCCATATATCAAAATTTACCTATAATCGATCACATCCCTAGAATTCCTCTCCTATTGTTATTTCATATTATTTGTGACTGCATTGTTGTTGATAAATGCAAACCAAAACCCCCATATGACATTTAATGTCACCCCTTTGCTTTGTTTCACATCTTTTTCGTTAATTTATATTCCTATATCTAGTTAGATCACATTCGTACTTCTTAATTAAATTTGAACACGTACCGATCAATGTGGGTTCGATCCCAACTCTTCATTAGATTTTATACTGCTTACGATCATTTAAACCTAGAATTGGATGAGGTGTGCTTGAAACGTTAATCAAAATGGCACCTCTGCCGGGGAGTGGTGTTGTTTAAAATTCTTTTATTGAAGTTGAATTGTGATATTTGTAGTTATAGTTGAATCTACTTATTTTAGTTTTTGGTTTTGTGTTACTTGTGTTAAACAAAGGAGGAGATGAGCGTTAACGGAAGTAATGGTAGCCAAGTGGGCCACCAAGACGACATTGAGAACCTCAATGATGTTAATGACCCAAACCAAGTGGGTGGTGTTGGTGCCATTCGTTTACCTCCGGCTGAAGGAAACTCGATTTTTCACATTACAAGCACACTGCTTCAGCTCCTACAATTGAAAGGATTGTTTGGGCGGCTGGCTCATGAAGATCCCAATGAGCATATCAGGAACTTCGTGGATGTTTGTGGGCCATTCTCATTTAAGAACATATCGCAAGAATCGGTCTGTCTCAGGTTATTTCCGTTCTCTTTGATGGGTGAAGCTACTAAATGGTTGGTTGAGTTACCGAGGGACTCCATTACCTCATGGAATAAGCTGACCACAGCATTTCAAGTGAGATTCTTTCCCCCATCGAAGATGATGACTCTAAGAGATGGCATCCAAGATTTCAAACGCTTGGAAGGTGAACCAATCCATGAGACATGGTTGAGATTTAAAAAGCTGGTGCTTCAGTGCCCAACCCATGGACTTCCAGATAATGTGATGCTGCAATATTTCTATAGAAGCCTCGATTCGGTAAACAAAGGAGTGGTTGATCAACTTTCTCCAGGTGGTATAATGCAACAACCCTATGCAATAGTGTCCCAACTCCTTGATTGCATGACCAAGATCAACAGGGCATAGTACACTCACGAAAACCAAGTCTCTCCTCTTACTTATAAAATGACAAAAGAGCAGATCAAAAAGGATCAAGAGAGAGACCAAAACATGGCCAAAATGATGACCCAGCTAGATATCTTGGCTAAAAATGTCATGGGTGTTGGTGCAAGAAGTGTTAATGTTGTGGGTGTTGGTGGAGTAAACCCCGATGAAGCAAACTTTGAAGCGTTGTACAATGAGGAATTGAACTTCCTAGCCAACCAAGGAGGAGGTTATAGTGCAAACTACCCAAGATCGGGTGGAAATCAAGTATGGATTAGAGATGAGGGCTGAAGAGACCGTGAAAGAGAATGGCGTAATTGTAATGCCACTTGGAAGGAAAGAGAGGGGGAGAAGGATAGATATGTTCCTCCCCATGAGTGTCAAAAGCCCAAGGACTCTGAAGGTGGCGGGACAGAAGATATGCTCTCACACATTATTAACAGAGTCGAAGGGTCTGACAAAGTGTTAAAAGAGATGAAAGAGAATGTCTCGACTATCAATCAGACGGTGACCTCTCACTCAGTCTCTATTAAGCAGATGGAGACCCAAATGGGTCAAATTTCTTCACATTTTAATCCAAGACAACAAAGGGGGTTTCCTAGTGACACAATGGCAAACCCCAAAAATGAAGCTTAATTTGGTATCCTCGTCGTGCCACGACGTTAACTAATGCGCTTCTTGGGAGGCAACCCAGGTTTTTAATACTTTGGTTTTTTATTTTGAATAACGGGTGTTGGTGGTGCAGGTTGAAAGGTGAAAAGTGTTGGAAAATGGGTAGTTTGGAGAGCCAAAAGTCCAGTCAGCGACATGCCGAATAGGTCGGCGTGCCCAACTTGGATCGCCATTGGACCCACTAAGCCTGAAGTGGAAGTCTGTAAATCTCGGTGGGCTAATTTGCTTAATCGGCGACTTACCAAATAACTCGACGAGCCCACTTTTGTCCGCCGTTTGAACCCCCAAATTTCTTGGAGGTCATGTAAAACTCGGCGAGGTAAAGTACCCCTCGGTGCATCACCGAGTGGGTCAGCGAGCACGACTTACTTCACCGATGGTGCCGCGAACTGAAAGGTTTTAAAGGCCAAATGGTTTAAAATTTCAAAATCCTTCCTATTCTCTCATTTCCAACTCTCGTACTCCCTCACCCATTAATTAATCTTCAATAGTTTACTATGTTTCCTTGCATTTTTGTGTGATCTCTCGCTCGGAATTGGAATACTTTGCCGCCTAGCTTTATAATTTCTTAATTCGGCTTACAGGTTGGTTTTCTTAACCCCGTACTTTAATTTTATGGTTAAACTCAAATGCAGTAGGTATATATATGTTGATATGTGTTGGGTAACTGTTTTAATTGTGTTTTATATGTCGCATTGCCCGTAATTTGTCTGAGCTTGTGCCTAAATGCTTAAATCAATGATTTCCTGTGTTTTGTGCGTTAAAATTGGTCTTAAATTGTTGGGTTGTGGTTATTTTGTATTGGGTCTAGTTGGGTGAAGTCTAAGTAGCCCCAAGTTGTGCCAAATGACGTAATTTGCCCGATGATGGAGCATTTGACGTCATTTCTAAGGGCAAAAGTCATCAAATGGCCAGTTTTGGCCAATTCGGGGGAAGTCTGAGTACCCCGAGGGCATGGGTTGTATGGTTCTGGGCTTAATTGCATGATGTGTGTGTTTGATTTTGATTTCGGGGGCTGCGGGCTTGATTTTGGGAAATGGGGTTGAAAACTGATACGTTGGGCCGTTTGGCGAGCTGCGTCGAGCTCGCCGAATGGTTCAGCGGTTTGCCAATGTCCCCCTTAAATCTCCCTTAATTTCATCTTTTGGTTAATTTGATTCTGTAACTTTCAGCGGGAAGCCTGAGCTCGCCGAAAGGTTCCTTAGATCGCCCTTTCTGCGCCCCTAACCCTTGAAATACTCTGTAATATTTGGCGGGCTACTCTAAGCTCACCGATTTGTATCGACAATTCACCGAAGGGCCCTGATCATCACCGACATGCCTTAATTCTGGAGAATTTTTTAGCAGGTACTTTCGGTGAGCCCGATCTAGCTCGCCCAAGTTACTCAACGACTGGTTCGGCGAGTCTTTCTGCAACTTGATTTCTGCACTTTTCTTGAATTGTTTCTACCAATTTTCTATGTTGTCTGCATATATGGCTATACCCAAAGTGTCAGGAAGATACATGCCGCCCCGCAAGCGGGCAAAAGATGTCGTAATTAATGAGGAAGCAGTTGCTTCCAAGGTAAAAGCAACTAAACTCCCTACCAAGGGAAGAAAAGGGAAAGGAAAGGGCAAGGCGCCCATAGTTGAATCACCGGAGGCCAGCTCCGACAGTGAGGGAGTTTACGCGACTCACCTTACCTCATCAGAAAGCCAGGGAGACCTCCCAGATTCTCAAGTTTCCATCTTTGAGCTTGAGGATGAACAACTTCTACTTGCTCGAAGAGCAGAACTGCACTCAAAGGGGATTCATGATCCGTCTAGGATTCGAGTGCCTCCGGCTCATCCTCCCCTTCCAGCTTCAGTTCAGATTGTGGTCCCAGCACCACCTGTACAGGGTCCTCCTCCCCGATCTCTCAACAGACTAAAGGCTGAGGACGTGAGGACTATCATTAAGGAAAAGAGATTGTCCACAGATGGTGTGGTGGACAGGTATTCGGAAATATGGCGCACCCTAAAGTCCCACAAGTTTGAGATCTTCACTAAGCCCCAGGGTCCCTACATTCCTAATTGGGTCCAAGAGTTCTACTCCGCCTACGGTGAGCTTGTACCACAAGGGAAGAAGAAAGCCAACACCTTCAAACCAGTGGATTCAGTGATTGTCTGGGGGAAGAAGGTAAAGTGTGATAGTGACGACATAAACGTCGTCTTGGGATACATTCACAACATCACCAATGACTACCAGAGTACGATTAAGAGAACGGCATTGGAGGACATGAAAATTTGGCTGGCTCCTCTCCTTTATGTGGGTACTCCTAGATGGATTGAGGCCGGAGTGCCCACAGAGAAGAAAGATCTAAATGTGGCGGTGAGGTACTGGTTTGGGTTTATTAGCAACACAATCATGCCATCCCAGAATGAGTCTATCCTCCACCACACAAAGGCGGCCTGTCTTGGCTCTATCATTGCTAGGAAGAGTCTAAATTTAGGTATGATCATTGGACAAGAGATGGCCATGAGGGCCAAACAGTGTCATACATCTCTTCCATTTCTGGTGTTGATCACCGAGCTGTGTAGATTGGCCCGTGTTCCACATGATAAGAAGGTGGATGTGGAGGTGACCCCAACCTCCTCTACTGATATCTGGCATATTGAGGCCGAGTACCGGAAGGATGAGGTTGAGAGAAAGAAGGCAGCTCCGATGGATACTTCCCCAGCGGTTGATATTGAGACATTACCTACAGAGGAAGTACTACCTACTCTGGCCACTAGGCCTTCAGGTATTTCTAGGTCTGCCCCCTCTGTGACTCCGAGTTCTTCTGCTTCTCCCCCACCTCCTAGAGTTGCTGCTAGTACTACTGCATCCCAACCTATGCTCACCCAGGTCATGCTCCTACGGATGGGGCACCTAGCCCATTCTGCTGATGTGCGTGCCTCCAGGCTAGTGGCCACAGTTCCTGGGATGATTGAGAGAGTTATCACTGCTGCATTGACACCTCTTAGAGTTTTTATTGATGCCCTCACGGCAAGAATCAAGGTGTGTGAGAGAGATCAGGAAGCTACTCATGAGGTAACGGCCTTAAAGGCCGCGATTGCAGAGTTGAGGAAGGATGTGGACCAACTGAAGTCCACTGATATTTCTCTAAGTTTTGGGACTGTAGAGATCCCTGATGACCTGAGCACAGATATTCCAGCGCATTCTGATGTGCCTCCGGCTACCACCGGATATGAGGTTAGAGCTGATGATGCGGCTGCAGAGTCCGAGGCTGAGACTGATGAGGAGCAGTTTGTTGTTCAGGAGGAGACTGTGTTTGAGGGCCTGACTGAGGTGGAGGATTCTATGGTACATGCTATTTCTCAGACCTCCTTGAGAGACACTACTATGACTAGGTCTAGTGCAGCTACAGTTAATGCTCCATCGGGCACTGATTCCCACCCTCAGAGTGTTACCCCGGGCATTGATGCCCCAACAGACGGAGTGACTAAGTAGACAGGATGATTTTTATCTCCCTCTCTGTTATTTTTTATTGATTATCTTTGTTTTAGTTGCATTTGAGAACAACTGCTTCTTTTTCTTGGGTGGGGTGAGGTATTTCCATACCTACCTCTTGTGATTTTGTATTGTTTGTGAATATTGGGTTTTGTTGATCTATATATGTGTTTTGATCTTGACATTGTAGATATTTTAGCATGTGGTCCTTATTTTGAATGAAAATGGTTTTGAACCCTAATTTTAAAATTTGCCACCTCTTTTGTGTGTGATTGTGGCTGTTCTTATGCAAATTTGAGTGTCGGTTATGATCAATACTGATGACTTAAATAGTTCTCTTAATTGAATGAAATGAATGTGCGTCTACGATGAGGCCAATGAAGTTGCATAGATAATGTGTGAACTTTTAGCATATCATTATGACTAGCCGGTTATCGAATGAGTCTCTTGTGATGAACATTGCACACTAGCTAAAAGTTTCGAGTCTTGTTTGATATTGGTGCCAATGCCTTGTGTGATGAGATTACTTTGAATAGTGTGTGTGATGACACCTAGAATTTGCCCCGTTGGTCTGGTTGACTAAGTGAGGCAAGCACTTGAAATGATCTTAGGCATCAATTTTTAAGAGTGAAGCAATTTGACAATATACCTCTTTTGTGGCCAACCTTGTGAGATGAGTGAACCTTGCTTGGCACGTTTTGATCCTTACCCTTTTTCTTAGAAGAAACTTGAACAATTGTGACTTCTCTTTACTCCATTCACCCATAACTTTCATGAAGTGTGATTTTTTTGAATAGCCAACTTAGGTCAAAAGCCTAAGTTGGGGGTGTGGTGAAAAGAGAAAGAAAGTCATGGAACCCCTCCATGTAAAAAAAAAAGAGAAAAGAAGAAAAGAAAAAGAATGAAAAAGTTGTGAAATAAAGTGGTGAAAATTGCAAAAGAAATGGGGTATCCGATAGTTCATATGAATTTGAATAATGGGGTGGATTGTGAGCATATTTGAAATGTTAAAGAAAAAGAGGAAAGTGATGTTCAAACCATACTTCATGAAGGTAGCAGCCACTAAGCCTAAATGACAATACCTTGACACTCAGCCCCGTTACAAGCCGTGAAAAGACCTTTGTGATCTTGAGTGAGCTGAAACGAATGTTGGTTGGAAAATAAGGGCAAACCTATGGGTGAAGCCATGCATGTGTTCATCTTTGTGAGTGTGAGAGTTGTTTGTGATTCTGGAACCTTAAATTGTTGAGAAATTATGTGTGACTATGGAATCATCTTTGTTGTGAGGGCATTTGAATACCTTTGTTGAGCTTGAACGTGCATTTGAAGCAAGTATTGTGAACTTGAGTATCTTTGGTAATGGTGAGTCACAATTTGAATCTTTGAGTGCACAATTGATCATTGCATGAGTAAGTTGAACCTTGTTGTGTGCATTTATGTTGAGTCTTATGCAGCACTATTTGAGACATCCTTTTTGAACTGCTGATCTTGAGTTTTACTTGAGGACAAGCAAAATTTTAAGTTGGCGGTGTTGATGAGTCCGAGATTTAGACTCATTTGGAGCTTTGTTTATATAGATTTAGTGTTCTCAAATGCTTAATTTGTGCCATAAACTGATGTTAAAGCCTTGATTTTCATGTATATGAATTGAGGAGCAAGCAAGGACACTAACAGGCAAAATGAAACAAAACAAACTGAAGAAGTGAAGAAAGGTGAGCCTAATGATTGCCAAGAGCACTTGGCTAACCGCCGAGTAGATATTTCAACCGCCTAAAGTTCCAGTGTGCCAGCCTTGAGGGAAGAACCCAAATCGGTGACAGAAAAGGGCAGTCGGTGAATCACCGAGCAGTACTGCGATGCAAAGAGTGATCGCCCAAAGTTACACGACTTGAGGATGCTGAGAACTCATGTAAAAAGGCGATAGAATGAACAAAGGGCGGCTCGTTGAACCACTCGGTGAGCCCGACTTACTTCACCTAATGGCCCTTCGTGGTTTATTTTTGGCAACTATAAATTAGATTTTAAACAGTTAACTTAGGATCGAAGAATGCTGAATTAGTTTAGAAAAGTTTTTCTCCGGAGTTTTTGATAGTTTCTTAGTAGACTTGAAGGCTTTCTGAGACTCAATTTGGAGATTTTGCGGGTGGGTTTCAAATTTTCTGCAAATTGAAGCATTGTAAAGGCTTAATTACTCTTACCTAGTTGATGGCTAATCAATTTGGTAACCGTTTTCACTCTTTTATGATGTTTGGCTAAAACTCCAATTCTTGGGGTGTGATCATGTGATTATGGGTTGAATTAGTTTATGGGTATTGTTAATTATTAGTTTAAATGCTATATTGAAGTGGGTTTAATCATTAGCCGAGGTTTAATTTATGAATTATAGTTGCGAATGCAGTTCTAATTTTGTGTTCTTAACTTGCTCGAGAGAGAAGTTTTGGGGTTAAGGCTTGTAATTAATGGTTTGTAGGTATTGGGTGGATTTGGGCTCAGCTTGAGAGAGTGAATCCTAAACCCAATCTTACCCATCTTACTCGAGAGAGAGAAGATGTATTAAGGTTGTGGGTTGTTTTTAAATTCTATGCTTGTTGATATTCGAGAGAAATCACTTGAAGCGGAATAGTTGTTCGAGAGAAAGCTATTTCACTTATAGCCTAGCCTACCCACTGATATTTAGCTATTTAATAGTAGTTTCAATTACCCATATATCGAAATTTACCTATAATCTATCACATCCCGAGAAGTCCTCTCCTATTGTTATTTCAAATTGTTTGTGACTGCATTGTAGTTGATAAACACAAACCAAAACCCCCATCTGACATTTAATGTCACCCATTTGATTTGTTTCGTGTCTTTTTCGATAATTTCTATTCCTATATCTAGTTAGATCACATTCGTACTTCTTAATTGAATTTTAACACGTACCGCTCCCTGTGGGTTCGACCCCAACTCTTCATTAGGTTATATACTGCTTAACGATCGTTTGCACCTAGAATTGGATGAGGTCTGCTTGAAACGTTAATCAGTTAGTCAGACTGTCATGAGGCTAAGACTATTTCCATTGTCTCTCACTGGAGAAGCAATAAACTGGTTGAATGAACTGCCGGATGATTCGGTCAGGACTTGGACTGAATTGGAAGAAGCTTTCTTGGAACGGTTCTATCCTAAATCAAAAGAACTACGATGAAAGATGAGATAGGCGCACACAAGCAAAAACTAGGGGAAGCAATGCATGACACTTGGTGGAGATTCAGCCAAAAGTTGAAGAATTGCCCGAACCATGGTCTTACTAAAAGACATTTAAAACAGGCATTTTATAGATCATTGAATTATGTCACTAAGCATTTTGTTGGTGCAGTGTGTGGAGGTTCATTCATGAGAAAACCATTTCCAGAGATTGTGTAATTAATGGATGAAGTCTCGAAGAATAATAGAGCATGGCACACCAGGGATGCTGAAATTGGAGATTTGGGGTTCACATTTGAGCTTTCAGCTGAACATAAGAAGCGGGAAGAAGAAAGGGACCAAGACATGGCCCACATGAGGACTCAAATGGATTTTCTCACAAAGCAGATCATGTCAGGACCAGAGAAGGTGAATGTTGTCAGCGCAACACAGAGGTATGAGGAACAGGACATTGATTTAGATGAGGAAGCCAAATACTTGAGTAATTAGGGGGGTTTCCAAAATTATAACTCGGGTAACCAAGGCTATAATTCTGGAAATCAAGGTCGGAGCTACCCAAGAGATGAGCAATATGAAAGATCTGGAAATAGAGAGCAAGGCAACTAGCAAAACAGAGATGGTTATAGGAATGACCGCAATGGTGTATATATGCCTCCAGGTATTAGAGATCGAGTAGGTGGAAGTTCCAGCGGGTCTAAAATAGAGGATGTGTTGGCTAAGGTGCTGCAAAAGGTTCAAATCAACTGATGCAAGTGTGAAAGAAATGAAGAGTGATTTCTCCAGTATGAGTCAGCTAGTTGATTCCCACACCACTTCAATCAAGCAGCTAGAGCAACATTTTGGACAACTATCAGCATCACTAAACCTGAGGAAGAATGGTTCACTACTAAGTGGCACTATTCAGAATCCCAAAAATGATGGGCATTGCATGGCCATTACCACCAGAAGTGGTAAGATCCTTAATGAGTCAGAATCTGTAGGTATTGAGCAGGAAAAGAGTATAGGGAGAAATGAGGAAGAAGAGGTTGAAGCCAAACATGTAAATGATACAGAAGAGGCTCAACAAACAGCAAAGCCGGCTCAAGTAAAGGAAGCAGAAGTGGAGGCAACTTTGCCTTTACAACAGATACCGAGACCATCTCATCCATCTCCTCAAAGACTCAAGAAGAAAGCTGAAGATGAGAATTTCGCAAAATTCATAACCATGCTGAAACAGTTATCAGTGAACATCCCGTCGGTAAAAGCTCTGGAGTAGATGCTAGGATATGCTAAGTACATAAAGGACTTAGTCACAAAGAAGAGAGTTGTAAGTTTTGAACCGACTGACAATATCCATCATTGTAGTGCCATCGCTACAAGATCTCTGGGGCAGAAAAATGAGGATCCAGGTGCATTCACTATACCATGCACCATCGGAGCATTTTAGTTTGCAAAAGCCCTGTGTGATTTAGGGGCAAGTATCAATTTGATGCCTCTAGCCATATATAAGCAATTGGGCTTGGGTGTTCCAAAACCTACGACAATGAGGTTGATGATGGCAGATAGGTTAGTGAAACGACCTGTGGGAATTTTATATGATTTGCTTGTAAAAGTGGTCAGCTTCATTTTTTCGGCAGACTTCGTGATTCTGGATTGCGAGGTAGATTTTGAGGTTTCTATAATATTAGGAAGGCTATTTTTGGCCATAGGTCAAACTTTGGTTGATGTTGAGAGTGGAGAGCTAAAGTTCAGGCTTAGCAATGAAGAGGTAAAGTTAAAAATATGCAGGCCTATGAAGCAACCACAAGATATGAATATGGTGTCTGCGATAGAGGTCTTTGATGAAGGGGAGTTGGAAGCTGCTATTGAGGAAAGGTTTGATGTTGAAACATTGGCAACCGTGCTAATGAATTTTGAAGAAGACTTCCGGGATGACTATATGGAGACTTTAAATGCTCTACAAGGAATAAGGTCACATTTTTATGCTCCGAAGAAATTATACCTGGACCTGAAAAACAGGTCAAATCCTCCAGCAAAGCCATCTATTAAGGAACCGCCTGTACTTGAACTGAAACAGTTACCCAGCCACCTAAGGTATGTCTTTTTGGGTACTAACAACACATTGACAGTCATTTTGCCTGCAGATCTGAATGATGAACAGGTGCAACCGATAGTCAAAGTCTTGATGAGGTATAAAAGGGCAATTGGGTGGACTATTGCTGACATAATTGGGATACCTCCAGGTATCTGTACTCATAAAATGCAACTCGAGGAAGACTACAGCCCGAGCATAGAGCACCAGAGGAGGTTAAATCCACCAACGCAAGAGGTGGTCAAAAAGGAAATCATAAAGTGGTTAGATACAGGGGTGGTGTACCCCATTTCTGACAGTCATTGGGTTAGCCCAGTGCAGTGTGTGCCCAAAAGGGTGGTATGACAGTGGTTGCCAATGCGAAGAATGAGTTGATTCCGCAAAGACCAGTCATAGGTTGGCGAGTATGCATGGATTATAGGAAGCTGAACAAGTGGACTTTGAAGGACCACTTTCCAATGTCATTCATGGATCAGATGCTTGATAGGTTGGCTGGTAAAGGGTGGTATTGCTTCTTAGATAGATACTCTGGGTATAACCAGATACTAATTGCGCCGGAAGATCAGGAGAAAACCACATTTGCATGTCCTTATGGTACCTTTGCGTTTAAACGCATGCCATTTGGATTATGTAATGCACCAACAACTTTCCAGAGGTGTATGATGTCCATCTTCTCGAACATGGTAGAGGACACTTTGGAAGTGTTCATGGATGATTTCTCTGTGGTAGGTGACACATTTGATAATTGTTTGTTGAATCTTAGCAGGGCACTACAGATATGTGAGGAGTCTAATTTGGTGCTTAACTGGGAGAAGTGCCATTTCATGTTTAAGGAAGGCATAGTCCTAGGCCACAAGGTGTCATAGATGGAACTGGAGGTAGACAAACCGAAGATTGAAATAATTGAAAAGTTACCTCCGCCTATTTGTGTAAAAGGTATTCGGAGTTTTTTGGGTCATGCAAGATTCTATAGGCGATTTGGCTTAGATATTCTTGAAGAGTTGAGCTCACACAAGAAATAGATCAATTTGGCTCATATATTCATGACTTAGAGGCTCACTTGAACAAAAAGATTGAGGTATCTGAAGCCCAATTACCAATTGTCGTGGATGATGACCAACTAGTGGAGAAAATAGAGGAATTCCAACCATTCAATTATACCTTATTCCTTAATATCGATGTTGAGAAAGAGTACAAAAGTGAGAATGTTGTAAATAATGCTGCTTTGGAGTTGAGGAATTTTGAATCTCATTCAAAACACTTTTCTATATTATGCTTAGATGATGACATGAAATTCAAGTCATCTGAACTAATGGATGAGTGTATAGATGAGGTACAAGGTCCCTACATCCTAAAATTTTATAGTCCACGTAGACAAAACGACATTCCTCACCTAAGGGCCAAGAAGTGCAAGATGTGACATATATTACTTGGTTCCTTTATCTTTATATCACCTCCCCTTGAGAGGAGCAGAAAAGTTGATGCAAAGTTAGGGGTACGATTCATAAGTTCAAAGTGGAAAGAAAAGTGGTGAACTTACTTGTGTCGCGCCGCGACGTTAAATTAGGCGCTTATTGGGAGGCAACCCAATTAGTAGTTTAACTTCTTATTTTATTTTATTTTTATTTTATTAGTATCACTTTTTTTTCTTTTGGTCTTGTTTTTGCAGATTAGGGGAAGTCTGAGTACCCAAAAATTTGAAGCGAATGAGCACGTTTGAGCTTAAGTGTGGGGTGCGTAAGACCCTTGATGAAAATTAAGAGAACATGCTACTAGCTAGGCATAAAGGCCTTAGGGAGTTTTTATAACCCTTATTTTAAATTTTATTTGATATTTTCGGGACATAGCATCTTTTTAAGTGTGGGGTGGAAGAATGAATTCCTAGATTTTATTATTTTATTGAGTCTTTTCTTTTTTAGGATGGGTTCCTTGGCTTTTGTTTTCGGTTCTTTTCCCGAGGATAGTCCCTTTGAACCGAGTGTCTTTTATTTTTTAGAAATAAGTTTTCTTTTAATTTTTTTTAAAGGAAAGAAAAGACCCTTGAGTGGTATGATACTTGTTATTTAGGTCTATTTTTTGAGTAGTACTTTCTTGTGAATGCTTGATTGATAAGGAAATTGGAGACTCTTTGGCACCTAAGCTCATGGTTGTGACTTTGTATATAGCTTATCTTATTTTATAGTTTGTTAAGATCCTGTCTCTCTTAGAAATGGAATTGATCCATCTTGATTGATACTTGTGCCATGTGTGGTGAAAATTTGCTTATTCCATATTTTGCAACTTAGTCTAGAACTTTCCATGTATGTTATTGAAGCGAAATAAAAAGTGTTGCTTTGTTTATGAGATGATAATAGGCTTTCTTTGATTTGTCTTGTAAATTGTAGCCTTTTCAGATATTATATCACTAGTTAGCCCTATTGAGGTTGTAGCCTGTTGTTGGTAGCCATATTTTACCCTTAACTCTTTTGTTGAATCCCTAGTTTTTGCACCTTGCTTCCTTGAGCATTATGGCATAGACTTATTCTAATTGTTAATTCTGAAGAAAAAGAGATGGTTGAGTGAAAAGATAATCAATGATAGCTACAAAGTGCTTACAAAGCCCTTTTTGAAAGAATGTGACATGAAAAAAAAAGAGAAGAACAAAAGAATGTGTCATGAAAAAAAAATCCTTTGAAAAAAAATGATTGAAGAATTCTTGAGATGATGAGAATTACTTGTGAAATAATTGATGAAGAGAGGGCTGAAAATAAAGAGAAGAAAATAATGGGTGATGAAATCTAAAATTGTAAAGTGCTTAAGGAAGTGTAAGTCACTATTATATAGTTTTCCTACCCGTCCCCTAGCCTACATTACAACCCGTTAAAGTCTTATTTGATTCTATTCAAGCATGCTTAATTAATGGAGATGTACATAATGAGCAAGCCTATGGTTCTTTGTGCATACATGTGAATTTTATTTCTGAATGTGAGTTATTCTTTGATGCTAAGTCCTTAATTTATATTCAATCTTTTGAATTGGGTGTGTGGACTATTTCTTCTTGTGAGTGTACTTGTTTCATGATGGATAGGTGATTTTATTAACTTTCTTTGATGAGAGTAAGGGAGCAAGCTTAAATATGATGAGTTCAAATTCCTTCTCTGAGGTTAGGAGGTTAGAGGTTTGTTATTTATTTGGATGTCTTGCATAATGAGCGGGATTGTACTTGATATTTTGAAATTTGTCTATGGCCTAATTGTTTGTATCAACTAAAGTGATGACATTTCTAGTATGATTTTTTTGAGATGAGCTTTAATGTTTGTTCGAGGACGAGCGGAATTTTAAGTGTGGGGTGTTGATGTGAGGCCAAAAATATATATTTTAATTATTATTTGCCTCACATTTATTATTTATATTTGTCTTTTTTTAGCATGAATTTTATGAATTGTGCTAAATAGTGTATTTTATTTGTAGGAATAAATTGGGATAAAGTTGAAGAAGTTTGGAGCTAAAACGAATTAAATATGAAATATTATAGAAGAAAATCAAGCAGGCAGCTTAATGGATTAAATTGAATATTATATAATTTTGAATGCTTAGCAGAAAGTAAAGAAAAGAAAGTGATGTTGGCTATGTTGCCACGTGGCACAAACTGAAGACCCCTCAAATTGTTGAGGCGATTTCACGCAGCAAGGAATTTCAATTCCAACTCTGTTTTGGTTTTGGATTCCTAATTTATTTTGGATTTAGTTATTTTATTTAGGGTTTTCTATATCTATAAATAGTCCATAGAAATAATTATGGAGGACATCAATCATAGGGCATCAAGTATAAAGTTGTCAATACTTTTTAGGGTTCTTTTTTTTTTCTTCTTCTTCTTTTCTTAGACATTAGTAGCTAAAGGCCCTTGTTCTAGGGCTGTAGCTGTGGGTAATTGTTGAACATCGATTGTTTTAAATTAATGATTGGTTATCGCTTAAATTTCTTTTGTATTCTTGTTTTCATATTTCTTGACTGGCCATCATAGAGATAAATCTCTTGTCTACTCTTAAACTCGGGAGACGCTAAGGTAGATAGACCAAAGGATACAAAAAGCTTCCATTGATCTTCCATTAAATTGAGTTGATTTGTGTTTAGGAGTGACGCCCGGACGAACACTTAGCTTGGTTACGAAACAGGATGAAATATAAATGCTCGCCAATTAGGACCGCTTATCCCCGTTCAACGATGTAGTTAGATAGCTAATTGGAGTAGGCGATTAGAGGTCGGGAGACCATGATCATAAAATTAACCCTGTAAATCAGTAATTTGATAACAATAGTTAATTCATGCATGAGATGTGATACATGAAACCCTATACATGCTGCAGCCCTGGAATTTTCCAACCATTGTAAGTAATTTTATTATTTAATTCTTACATTCTTAATATTTAAATAATAATCAAATTCTTTTGGCATTCTTAAATAAATAATTAGACCAGTATAATTTAGTAAAAAATAGTTAATTGACAAGTCCTTTGGATTCTATAATCCGATTCTTTTAAGAGCCACTATATTCCTTGTGCGACCGAGTACACTTGCGTGTGCAATTGGGAGCAACAACTCCATCGACTTAGTCAATGTCACGACCCAGGGGTACCCCCTAGATGTAACATGGCGTATAGAACCCCGAAGGACTCCTTACCAGCCACTTAGTCCTCATAACATAAGAAATAGAATAATAAGAGTAAAACAATAGTCCAAGTTCAAAACATTTTATTAAAACAAAGTAGAAATATAATACACTTGTCTCATTTTAGCCATCTAATACAATAGAATGAAATTGGTCCTAGCTCAGACAGCATGTCCAAAAGAGAACTACATGAAAGAAACTAAAAACAATAACTCCATCCTCGAAGCATGAGGACTCACCAAAGCTCGAGAAATCACGAACTGAACTACTAGCCACGAGACTCGGAAACCTGTCTATCGAACCCTACATTTAGGGAAAATTTAGGCAAGAGTATGTGTTAGTACAAAAAAATGTACCAAGTATGATAGCCATGCATAAAACATTTAAAAACTTGCTAAAAGGGACATTTCATTTCATGACATGCAATTGACCAAGCTAAACATGATATAAAAGCTTTATAAAACATAAGTCATAAAATCATGGCCAATGCAAGCTAACTTCATTATTAAAACCTTTGAACTCGTGTGAGATACTTCTTGAAGTAACCTTAGTTCATTATTATTTGTGGGGAATTAGCCTTAACTGAAATGAGACCATGTGAGGTATATCATGATCCCCCGGTGTCTCCCACACTGAAAAGGGTTATTCTACTTGCCTAAGGTAGAACCACGAACATCTAGCTTAAGTGGATCTACTAGCTAATCAACCTATGGGGGCACATAGTTTATGGGATAAGGAGATTGCTACTACAAACCCGGTCTCTACTACGGGGGAGCTTCCATCTCATGAGATTACATTGGAAACCCGGCCTCTACTACGGGAGAGCTTCCCCCTCATGAGGTTTCTTTGGAAACCCGACTTCTACTACGGGAGAGCTTCCCCCTCATGAGGTTGATTTGGAAACCCGGCCTCTACTACGGGAGAGTTTCTCCCTCATATTCAATATCCACTCGGTGCTAAGCATAAATTCCCACGAAATAGTCATTTCTTACTTGACTTCATTAATTATGGAAAGGTGCCCTTGGACAACCAAACCAAGCTAGTTCATTAGGATAACTCTTACTCTTTGATTCAATTAGGTGGGAAATCCTTTCAACCTAAGAATCCTTTCTATGTGAGAAAACCTTTCACATCATGCTAGTTACGTATTTATGAGAATGTCCTTTCAACAACACAACAACAACATCATCATTGATACTTTACTCTCAAAGCATCCTTAAAACATTTGCATAGATTTCATAAATAATGCATAAGTCCATAATTTACCTCTTGAGGTCAAAACCCACTTTCAATCATTAACTCTTAGAAAATATGGGTTAGATATGGATTTCATCATAAATACATGTAAAGCTTGCAATACATGCTTAATTTCATAAAACACTTGCTTTATACTCAAAATCCCACATCATATGATTCATAACTTGAAAACGTAGGGATTACATGGGTTCATGGGGAAATATCATAAAATCAAAATATTTCATCAATTCATGCATAAGAGATCATAATTCAATCATTTAAATCAATAATCAAAAGAACCCATGGTGATTGAAGAAAACCCTAACTCAATTGGAGAATTCTACCTTTTGAAAAAGAGAATTTGGGAACTCCATGGATGAAAACTATCATACCTTGACTCCAAATTCTAGCCTTCAATGGAGGAATTGACACCTTAGCTTGAAACCCTAGATGAATCCTTCTTCTTCTTCTCCAAGTTTCTAGAGGGAGAATTATTTGAGAGCTCTTCTTTTGGTGAGTTTAGAGAGAATGATTTCTATTGGGAAATTTGGGGGTAAAAGACTTATATAGGGGCCCTAAACATAGGCAAAACGACATAGTGTAGGAACCAATTAATTAGTAAAACACCCAACTAACCCAGAAAAATAATTGCCAGCTGCCACCGACGTACCCAGTCGACGGACCGTGGTCTGACCCACGGCCCGTCTTGGTGGACCGTCATTGGGATCAGAAACTACTATTTTAGGGCTTCGAACCACGGACCTCCAACCATGAACCATGGTCTGACCAACGGTCTGTTGGTAAAGCCGTGGTTCTGGACCCTCATACCTTACTTGGGCAGGCCAACCATAGACCAAACCTATGATCCGTGGTCCATTCCACGGGCCGTGGGTGGCCAACATGGTTTGGAACTTGCAATATCTAGAAAGCTGTTGTTTTGGCCTTTTTGAATACGGGGTGTTACATTCAAGGGTTGTGATGTTTGTAAGAGGCAAGGAGTTATCTCTCGTCAGCATGAACTGCCAATGACACTTATTTTGGAGGTAGAATTGTTTGGTGTGTGGGGAATTGACTTTATGGGACCATTTGTGAGCTCCTATGGGCAAAAATATATATTGGTGGCAGTGGACTATGTGTCCAAATGGGTTGAGGCAGTCGCCCTGTCTGAAAATGATGGTAAAAGTGTTGCTGGTTTTCTGAAGAAGAACGTTTTCTCAAAGTTTGGTACACCTAGAGCGATTATCAGCGATAGAGGCTCACTTTTCTGTAATAAAGTGTTCAGTGCACTTTTGGCCAAATATGAGGATAAACAGCACAAGGTAGAAACACCGTATCATCCGCAAACAAGTGGCCAAGTCCAGGTATCGAACCGGGAGATCAAAGTGATATTGGCAAAGACAGTGAATGCCAACAGAACAGAATGGGCAAGGAAGTTGGATGATGCTCTGTGGGCATATCAGACAGCTTTCAAGACACACATTGGTATGTATCCATATCAGTTGGTGTTTGGAAAGGCATGTCATTTTCCTGTCGAGTTGGAGCATAAGGCACTTTAGGCACTAAAAAAGTTGAACCTCAGTTGGAGTGAAACAGCGAACCTGAGACTGGATCAGATAAATGAAATGGATGAATTCTGTTTGAGGGCTTATGAGAGGTCTGCACTGTACAAGGAAAGGATGAAGTTGTATCATGATAAGCACATTGAGAAAAGGACCTTCAGTCTTGGTGCTACTTTTCAACTCCAGGCTTCATCTATTTCCTGGGAAAATGAGATCCAAATGGTCGGGACCATTCAAGGTAACTCAGGATTTCAGTCGGGTGCTATTGAGCTTGAGAATGACAAAGGTGAGAGGTTCAAAGCCAATGGTAAGCGAATCAAGGCATACTTGGGAGTCCCAGAGGAAGTGAAAATAATGGAGGAATGCAAGCTTGATGAAGTCTGAGTAATCATGTAACATGCGTCGTGCCGCGATGTTAAATTGTGCGCTGCTTAGGAGGCAACCCATGATTGTAAATGTAATAGGTAGTTTACATTTTAGCATATTTTTCATTGTTTTTATAGTGTCATTGTGTGTTAGTATGTGCAGGAAAGAGTTGGACAAAGAACTGAAGAGCTGGGATCGGGAAGCTTTTCACGGGTACTTTCACAGGCCGTGGTGCTCTTCACGAGCAACCTCACGGCCCGTCTCAGTCACCAGCAGCCTTAGAGAAGCTACCGGAAATTGCAACAATAGGTTCACGAAAGGGTTTACGGCCCGTCAGACCTTGGACGGACCGTTTAGCCTCTTGTGAACCCCAGGTTAGTTTGCTCGCCTAAGTAATGTTCACGCACAATCCCACGGACCGTGATGCTCTTCACGAGCATCATCACGCTCCGTCATAGTAATCCAGCAGTACCCAGTTGACCCGACCCGACCTGCGTGAAAGTAAAGGGTTTTTAAAATCATTTATATAGTCTTCAAAGTGCCAAAGGTAGGGGTTTTCTCTCTTTCCTCTCATTTGTAATGGTTTATAGCACTATTAAATGGTTACTCATCTCCCATAACCCCTAAATAAATCAAAGATTTGAAACCCTATGTCTCTAGTGCCAAGATCTCAAAGTGAAGTTCATCTCTTTCTCTGTTGAGCAAAAATTTGGGCAAATTTGAAGTAAGTTCATCTATATACTTGTTATAAGTTTGATCTTATCTATAGACAAGTTAGAACTACTATTATTTGTTCAAATTTTGACATTGTATAGTGATGAATTGTCGATTTTAGTATTTAATCGTTGTGGGTATGTTGAAATTGGTTGAAATCGGTAATTTTTATTTGTGGGTATGATTAATTTGTGTGGGATTTGTAATTTATGATGATGGGGATGTGAATTTGATTTTGAATTAATAAAGTGAACTGTGCTCATGTAAGTATAGTGGTAAAATACGTTGAATTTTGGAAAAGTGAAAGTGTTTGTATGTGGGTATAGTCGAAATCGTATTGATGCTAAATCATTGATGTTCATAACTAATATGTGTGAGTTATGTCCAAGAAGGTGATGTTGTGCTAAAAATCTAGGAATTAGATTTTTGGAAATGATTGAATCGGATTGGGTGACAACAGGTCAAAAATTTTCCCAAGTATAAGTACACGAGAAGCTTCACGGACCATGCCAAGAAGCACGAATCGTGAAACCCATCGTGAATCACACTTGGGTGTTATCTGATACACTGGAAATTCATCACGAGGGGCATAACGGACCGTTGTTCTCACCACAGATCGTGGTACCCTCCGTGATAGTCTCAACAGTGCACTGCTCCACACTGGCACATGTTCACGAAGGACATCTCGGACCGTGGTACCCACCAATACTCGTGTTGACTCCCGTATAAAAAAAATTATGTTCTTCGTAGTTAATCTAGTCTTTCAGTTTTAATATGTGGCCCTTCCCAATGATAGATTGGGTGACGGCATTCTTAAGATAAGGTGTCACATTGAATTTACACAGGGGAAGTCTGAGTACCCGTTAGTGCGTCATTTTACTTGGTTAGATTATTAATCCTTTTTTTTTCTCAGGTACTATGGGGCCACGAAGAAAGACTGCACCGCCACATACCTCACCCCCCCCCTCACCAACTCAAAGTGAAAATGCAACAGAGTCCTAGTAGCTCGGAGGTCCAAGTTAATACTACAATTTAAGATAACTCCCCTCGAGCTACTAGATCACGGACGGTGAGAGCTATCCTTCAGAATACTCCTTCCAGTCTGAAGAGGAAGGTAGTGGGTCTGGGAATGGTGAGGAATCTAGTAGCGGTTCCAGAAGTGGTGAAGAATCTGGTAGCGGTTCAGGGAGTGGTGAAGACTCTTATCATGGCTCTCAAGAGGATGCAGCTGAACCTCAACCAGAAATAGGAGCGGAAACTGAAACGGGGGCACAGGAAGAAGAAGATGCCCAGGGAGAGGATGATGATAACAACACCGGGGTACCGATGGTCCAATATGTTCACCAACATGAATTTGACCCAGTGTTGAGGTAGCATATAATTGATTGCTTTCGATGTATGTGGACTGTGAACAGGTCCGAAGATTTCTTCAAGAATGGGATAGTGTCCAAGACGGGATGTTTTGGTGGAAGACCAATCATACCGGAGACTAGAGTAGTGGTACCGGATATCCAGGCATTTCCAGATATCTACAAGATGTTCAAAATGCATCACTTTGAATGGATGAACAACTCACCTGGAGAGTTTTCCCGCCACCTTACCAGAGAATTATATGCCTCATATGCAGCCACGCTGATGAACTTTACTGCAGATACTAAAACAACGAAAAAGGGACAGAAAGGATTTGCAAGCACATGGGGACCACTTAATTCAGTAGTGGTCAGGGGCTTATCCATGGATATCTCTAAAGCCACAATCAATAGGATTCTACATGGTCCAGAATACACAGCACCATCCTCAGTTGGCCTTTCTGAAGGTAAGCACCATGCAGTGACGAGTGAGGCTGAGATGGAGGATCCAATTTCAAGGGAGCGGGTCATGCGTTGGCTTGTTGGGTTGATTGCCTCAGAGGGTGATAATGCAACATGGGTAGCAGGGACACAAGTGCAGATTACTAAGTCATCACTGTCATTCCCGACCAAGGTTTGGTGGGCTATTGTTCGTGCACAGTTGCGGCCTACAGCAAATGATAATATTTTGTCATCATCCCTTGCATCACTGGTTGCTTGCCTCATGGTTGGTTACCCAGTCAATGTAGGATGTATCATCGCCACAGAGATGCGGGACAAAGCACTGAATAAGAGAGTCGGTCTACTATTTCCCTGTCTGATAGGGAAATTATGTCTGCAAGCTAATATTCCTCCCAATAAGCTAATAGACAAATGGACTGAAGCATACAGGATCACCGCGGCATCCAAAATAAAAGATGTCACCAATCATCTTTTTGGCGCCAAGTCTGGACCAGTGGGACCACTGGTAGTAGTACCGCATATACCGGTTGACATACCACGAGTTGATGGTAGTAGTGAGCAGGGTACAGGTTTACAATCAGATGTCGGTACAACACCACCACCAGCTTCAGCCTCCCAGGCTACAGGTACTTTTATCACCATACCTACCGCAATTTTTGAAAGATTGGTTATAGATTAGAGGCAGACCCGGGCGATGGTAGACCAAATTGTGCTTAAACTACCTCAGATAGTATAGAGAGATGTGTTAGCTGCGGAGAAGCATATAAAGGATAAGATGCCGACAAAACTGGTGGTACTGAAAAACAGGATGGACAGTCTGGAGGTCCATGTAAACAACCAAATACAGGCTGCAGGGTCAGTAAATGCTGAGGAGTTGAAGGCGCAGTTGGCTGAAATGAGAGTTGTCGTTGCTAAACTTGCCGAGAAGCCAGTCACTATGACCCCTCCGGTTGTCCCAGAGTCCTTGATGAGCCTGTTCAGCGAGCCTCCTACTACTCAGACCCTTGATGACTTCTGGGGTGAAATACCCAAAGACAAATCCATCAAGAGAAAGCAGAAGATTGGAGAGTCTGATGAGGAGCAGCCTTTAAACCTCTCACAGGAGGAAAGGAGGCAGCACAAGAAAGCGCGCAAGGAGTCCCGAAAACTAGCTAGGGAAGAAGCAGCACTTGTGCAGCAGAGGTAAGATGCGGTGTTAGCTGGCGCTTCTAGTAGTGTGATATAAGCCCCAGTTAGCAACAGTCAGCCTGACCTAGTGCAGGTTTCTGAGGGAGTACCCGTTGATAAGGGTGCCGACACTACTCCAACTACCGGCACCTAGTGCACCGTAGGTATGACTCCTCCTCACATCCATGTTTTGTGGTTATTTCTTTACTTTGAGGACAAAGTATTTTTGTTTGTAGAGGGGGTGGTGAGCAACCTGCCATTAAAGTGATAGTGTATGGAGGTTGGCTCTGTGTTGTGTTTTTATAAATTTGTGAAGTTTTTGTGTTTTGAGTTGTGCAGCAGCTATGTTTGAGTTTGTGTGTTGTTTGAAAAGATCAAGCAAATTGTGCTTAATCTGAAATCAGATTGTTAGGCTCTTTGTACGACATCTTAAATACTTGCATGTTGAGCATCGCTAGCTAGGATCATAACTTAGTTGGCTATAATACTGAAAGTGCAAGCATGTGCCATGTGAGTTTGAATTTAGTGTGAAGTCTAACACTGATGATAGAAGCTAGAACTTGCCTGAGTAGTCTTTGCTAGAGTCTAAGAATAACCGGATAGGAAGTGATCGTTAGGCCATCTTTGTTTAAAGTCACTTAAAACCAAAAACAACTACCAATGAAATCAAGTACCCTTGAACCCTATTTGAGCCTAAAAGTTAATTTTGTTGTTACCCTCTTGATATTGTAACCTTGGTTCTCCGAAAGGCACGATGCCACAACTCAGGTCAAAAGCCTAAGTTGAAAGTGGTCATTAAGAAATCAGTTTATCAATCATATCCTTGGTTACTCTGAAAGCATGAACGTGCAAGGCATGGTAAAAAAGGGAAGAGGTTCAATGGTTCAAATAAAGGTATACAAAAAAAACAATAAAAGGTGTTGATCTGGCTACTGGGATGTGCTAAGGAAATAGAAGTTCTAACCACTCGAGGAAGAGTTGTGTGCTAACAAAAACTTTGGAGAAGCAAGGTAAATTAGTCACTCATAAAACCAAAGTTCCACTCCCTAACCCGAGCTAACGCTACAAGCCAATAAAGTCGTATAGTGATCCTACTCCGGTTATTTGATAGATTAAGCATATAAAGCACGGGAAAGCCTATAGTCGGTTTATCTGTAGTATTAGAAGTTCTTTTAGAGCGTGAGTGTATTGAGTAGTCTTAATTATCATGTGTGAGGAACTTCTTTGTTGTGAGGGCACGGTGTTTGCATTGGATAGTTAAATTGAGTCAACTGAGAATTGACACTAGCATAAGCATGATTGACCGTGAGTAATGAGATGATGTACATTGATCCTTGCATTTTAGATAGATGGTTTTGACAAAAAGAGTTGATTGAGTTGGCTGTTGTATGCTAATATTGAGTTTTGGGTAGCTGAGAGACAAGTGTCAGTTCTTTGTCATCACTTGAGGACAAGTAATGGTTCTAAGTTGAGGGTGTAAGTCAAATCTAGGATGTACTTTGGGTCGTGACACATATTCGGGTTATTCGGGCCATGGTGGTTGATCTTCTCAGGGTCGTACTTCTCAATGTTGTTTTGATTGTGTGAAGCTTGGCCACTGGTCTAGAGAATATCCCCGATGAGGCATGATTACACTTACTCCACAAAAAACTTAACTAGTTCCAACAGTATCACCTCCGGCTAGAGGTGGTGCCTAAGTCAAGATCGCAGGGGTGCAGGGGGCGCGAGGAGGACCCAGGGAGGTAGGTCAGGAGGTAGATCAGATGCCTAGTTCAAAGGAGTAAAAGGCCACCTATGTGCAGCTCCATCGAAGGAGGAGGCTGAGGCATCAGATTCTGTCATCATAGGTACGGTTCTTATATTCGATCAGCCCCCCTCGACTTTATTTGATCTAGGTTCTACGTTCTCCTATGTATCTATTTATTGTGCTTGCTAGTTGAGTTTGTGTTCTGAGACTCTAACAGCACCATTACATGTTTCGACTCCTGTGGGTGAGTCTTTAGTAGTGGATTAGGTGTATAGATCATGAGTGGTGACTATCTAAGGGTGTGACACTCGGGATAACCTTATTGTGTTGGATATGCTTGATTTTGATGTTCTTCTTGGCACAGACTGGTTATTTCCCTACCGTACGGTCATAGATTGCTTCGCTAAGATGGTTACCTTATCGGTATCCCTCCGAAGGTGGGGTAGGGATTTTTTAGTCAGAAGTCGACTAGGGTTATATCTCATGTTCGGGCTCAGAGATTAGTATCTAGTGGGTGTTTAGCTTACTTGGCTCAAGTGTGGAATATTCATAGGGAGGGCCCTATAGTTGATTCGGTTCCTATTGTGCGAGAGTTCATAGATGTCTTCCCTACCGATCTACTTGACCTTCTCCCTAACTGTGACATTGATTTTGCTATTGCCCTTGAGTCGGGCACTCGTCCTTCCCAATAACAGCTCCCAAAGCAACCCCACTTGCATCGCGCATCAACTCAAAATGTTTTGACCAATTGTGAGCTATGATTACAAGAAGCTGAAGTGAGCTTTTCTTTGATACAAGTGAAAGCCTCCATACACAAAGCATCAAATATGAATTTTGCTTCTTTTTCTAGCAACCGAATAAGAGGTGTACAATTTTAGAAAAATGCATAATGAACCTTCGATAAAACCCTACATATCCAACAAAATGTCTTACCCCTTTACTATCTTTGGTGGAGGTAATTTTGAAATAACTTCCACTTTTTCTTGATCAACTTCAATGCCCTTTTTTTGATATCTTGTGTCCAAAAAGCATATCCAACCTCCATGGATGATATATGACTTAGCTTGGATTGGCAATATGACGTGCCCTTCCATGTATGACAAAGATGAGTTAAGAAAATGACTATTTTGTGGGATTTACTCTTAGCATTGAGAGGATATCGATATGGAAGCTCTCCCATTAGTAAGGGTCGGGTTTCTAGAAGCAATCTCTTTATCCCATACCTATGTGCCCCCATAGGATAATTGTCTTAGATATACATTAGCTAGTGGATCCACATAAGCTAGAAGTTCATGGTCTTACCTTGGCAAGTAGGACACCACTTTTTGGTGTGGGGTAGACACCAGATTCCGTGTTGGTAGCTCATATGATCTTATATGTCGGTTAAAGGTAAATCTCCCACAATAATAAACTAAGGTTACTTTATGAAGTATCTCACATGTGACTTAAGATGATGTCTATTTTCATTGACCATGTTTTATGACATACGTCTTCTAGTTCTTTTACATTCATGTTTTAGCTTTGTCATGGCACTTTATAAAAATGTCCCTTTTTTCATTATTTCAAATGTTTTATGTATGGCTTTCATTCTTAGTGCATCTTTGTACTAACGCATACTCTTGCCTGCATTTCTTATCAAAATGTAGGGTCCAACGCTCCAGACTCGTACTTCCGTGCTAGGGATCTAGTAGTTAAAGTTGGAAGATTGGTGAGTCCTCATACATTTGAGGACTGAGCCTTTATTTCATTTCAGTTTTAGACTTGATGTACGGGCTACGTCCTGATTACTTCTTATGTTCTAGATGGCTTTGAGACGCTTGTTAGATTCCCCTTCATTTTATTAAACTCCATGCTTTCAAATGATCTTTTAAATCTCTTGATTTCTTTAAGTTTATATGATGTATGCTAAGTGGCTTGTATGGGGCCTCTCGGGGTCTTATACGCCATGTTACGCCTAGGGGCAACCTTAGGTCGTGACAAATATGGTAATCCGAGCACAAGGTTTAGAAAGGTCCTTGGAAAGTCTCATAAGCCACGTCGAGTAGAGTCTTTTTCATGAGTATAAAGCGCGCCATATTTATGAATGAGAGGCTACAAGATGTTTAGGAAACTCCATTTCTTTCATTACTCCAAATTCATGTGATATAGTTTAACTCTATAATATCTCTCTCCTAATGCTTATCTGATGCTCTACAGGATATGGCTACTCGAAGAGCATATGCCATAAGGAATGCGAAGAGAATGTGAAATAAGAAGCTTCTCCTCAAGCTCCTTCAGTTCCGGTCGACCCTTTGGCCGGGCAAGTGACTAATGCGAAGTTTAGGGCTGCTTTTAAAGTGTTGGCTCAAGCCATGACGGCCCAATCCAATAGGGAGGTTGCGGCTCCGTGAGCCCAAATGTGGGTACGACACATCTAAAGTGAGGGACATCACTAGAATGAATCCTCCGGAGTTTCATGGTTCTAAGGTTGAGGAAGACCCTCAAGAATTCATTGATGAGGTTTACAAGGTGTTGATGATCATGGGAGTGACATCGGTAGAAAAGGCAAAATTGGTCGTTTATCAACTTAAGGGTGTTTCTCAAATATGGTTCAACCAATGGAAAGAAGGGAGCGCGGAAGATGTGGGTCCTCTTGATTGGGAAAAGTTCAAAGTTGATTTCCTTGATAGGTTCTTTCCCCTTTAGATGACAGAGGCAAAGGTACTTGAATTTATCAACCTTCGTCAAGGAAATATGAGTGTGAAGGAACATGCTTTGAAGTTCACATAATTGTCTCGATATGCTCCTACTATGGTTGCCGATCCTAGGGCAAGGATAAGTAAGTTCGTTCCGGGAGTGTCTGAGATAGTGTTTAAGGAATGTCATACCGCTATGTTTATCAATTATAAGGACATTTCTCGTCTCATGGTTCATGCTCAACAAATTAAAGAGAAGAAACTTACAGAAGGGTCTAGGGAGGCAAAGAGGGCTAAGACCGGTGATGGTAATTTCTCACATTCAAGGTCCGGTGGACATGGTCGTCCTAAGTTCTAACAAAGGTTTTCCGGTCAAGGTTCCTCCAATGCTCCATCCAAGTTCAATAAATATAGGGTGTGTAACCCTAAGCCTCAAGGAGGGAATAGTAGTGGATCTTCATTGTTTATGTTTCCTTGTGTTAGATGTGAAAGGAAGCATGAGGGCAAGTGTTTAGCCGGCATGGATGGTTGCTTCGGTTGTGGAAAGAGTGGTCATAAAATGAGGGATTTCCCAATGCTTACAACTAAGGGGAGTTAAGGTAAATAAGCTCCGCCTAGTGGTTCGGGTTCAAGTGCCAGAAAGCATAACAGATTTTATGCACTTCAGACTCATGGTGAACAAGAAAGTTCTCCCGATGTGGTTAACGGTATTTTGAAAGTCTTCCAACTTGATGTTTATTCGTTACTTGACCCTGGTGCTACTTTGTCTTTTGTGACGCCATATGTGGCTATGAGGTTTGATATTCTTCTGGATGTGTTGTTAGATCCTTTTTTGTCTCTACTCCTATTGGTGGGTCTATAGATAGTGTCCCGTCTCCTTGTCCCATAGAGTCACTCATGTTGACCTTGTAGAGCTTAATATGCTATATTTTGATGTTATCCTTGGCATGGATTGGTTGCATTCATGTTATGCTTCTCTTGATTGTAGAACTCATGTAGTCAAGTTCCAATTTCCAAATGAACCCATTCTAGATTGGAAAGGGGGAAATTTGATACCTAAGAGTCAGTTTGTCTCATCTTAAAGCTAGAAAGATGATTTCTAAGGGTTGCATATATCATCTAGTTAGGGTGAAGGATATATATTCCGAGACCCTACTCTCGAGTCGGTCTCCGTTGTTAATGAGTTTCTGGAAGTGTTTCTAGATGATCTACCCGATGTTCCTCCCAAAGGGAAAATAGACTTCGATATTGACCTTCTCCCAAATACGCAACCTATCTCTATTCCTTCTTGCTGTATGGCTCCGGCACAACTTAAGTAATTAAAGGAGCAATTGAAAGATTTGTTGGATAAAGGTTTCATCCAACTGGGTATCTCTCCATGGGGTGCTCCAGTTTTGTTTGTGAGAAATAAAGATGGTTCACTCCATATGTGTATTAACTATCGGCAATTGAACAAGGTTACTGTTAAGAACAAATATCCTCTCCCAAGGATAGATGACTTGTTTGACCAACTTCAAGGGGCAGGCTACGTTTCTAAGATTGACCTCCAGTCGGGTTATCATCAATTGAGGGTGAAGGAAGACGACATCTCGAAGACAGCTTTCCTAACTCGGTATGGCCATTATGAGTTTTTAGTAATGTCATTTGGTTTGACTTATGCTCCGGTGGTATTTATGGATTTAATGAATAGGGTGTTTAGACAATACCTTGACATATTTGTGAGTGTGTTCATTGATGATATATTTATCTATTCAAGGAGTGAATATGAGCATACCAATCCTTTGAGGATTGTGTTGCACATCCTCAAGGACCAACAACTCTTTGCAAAAATTAGTAAATGCGAGTTTTGGCTAAGGTCTGTGGCTTTCCTTGGTCACATTGTCTCTAGCAAGGGTATTGAGGTGGATCCTAAGAAGACGGATGCGGTCAAGAGTTGGCCTAGACCTCTATCACCCTCGGATATTAGAAGTTTCTTGGGTTTAGCCGGCTACTATAGAAGGTTTGTCGAAGGATTTTCATCGATTGCCTCTCCTTTGACGACATTGACCCAAAAGAAGGTTAAGTTCATATGGTCCGAAGAATGCGAAAAGAGTTTTCAAGAATTGAAGGATAGACTTACTTCTTCTGTGGTGTTGACTTTACCGAAAAGGACCGATGGTTTTGTTGTTTATTGCGATGCCTTGAGAATTGGGCTAGGATATGTACTTATGCAAAATGGGAAAGTCATTGCCTATGCTTCAAGACAACTTAAGATTCATGAAAATAATTATCCTACCCATGACCTTGAACTAGTGGTGGTTGTGTTTGCTCTTAAGATTTGGAGGCATTACTTGTATGGTGTTCATGTAGATGTTTTTACCGACCACAAGAGTTTGCAATATGTGTTTAACCAGAAAGATCTAAATATTCGCCAAAGGAGGTGGCTTGACTTACTAAAGGATTATGACATGAGTGTTCTCTATGACCCCGGTAAGGCAAATGTGGTGGCAGATGCTCTTAGCTGATTATCGATGGGCAGTATTACTCATTTTGAGGATGATAAAAAAGAATTGGTTTGAGATGTTCATAGATTGGCCCGATTGAGTGTTCGGCTAGTTGACTCTACCAAGGTGGTTTTATGGTTCAGAATCATTGTTTGTGGCGGATGTGAAGGCCAAGCAAGGTCTTGATCCGACTTTGGTAGAATTGAAGGAAGCGGTGCTTAAGAAGTCCATATAGGCTTTCTCCCAAGGGGGAGATGGTGTACTTAGATATCAAGGTCGGCTGTGTGTCCCAAATGTTGATGACTTGAGGGAGCAGATCTTATCAGAAGCTCATAGTTCTCAGTATTCCATTCACCCGGGAGCCACCAAGATGTATCGTGACTTGCGGGAGATCTATTGGTGGAATGGGATGAAGAAGGATATTGCGGTATTTGTGGCTAAGTGTCCTAATTGTCAACTTGTGAAAGTTGAGCATCAAAATCCGAGAGGTTTATCCCAAGATATTAGTATTCCTACTTGGAAGTGGGAAGATTTGAACATGGACTTCATTGTTGGTTTACCATGCACCCGGCGGCAACATGATTCGATTTGGGTTATTATAGATCAAATGACAAAATCGGCTCATTTAATTCCCGACAAGTTTCTTATTCAGCGGAGGACTATGCTAAGTTGTACTTTAGAGAAATGGTGAAGTTGCATGGAGTGCCCTTGTCCATTATCTCTGATCGTGGTACCCAATTCACCTCTCCGTTTTGGAAATCTTTCCAAAAGGGTCTTGGTATTCGTGTTAAGCTTAGTACAGCCTTTAATCCACAAACCGATGGGCAAGCGGAGCGTACTATCCAAACCTTGGAAGATATGTTGAGAGCATGTGTAATTGACTTTAAGGGTAATTGGGATGATCAGTTGCCTTTGATTGAGTTTGCGTACAACAATAGCTATCACTCAAGTATTGACATGTCTCCATTTGAGGCTTTATATGGTAGGAGGTGTAGATCTCCTATAGGTTGGTTTGAAGTGGGTGAAGTTACTTTGATAGGTCTTGATTTGGTACATGAGGCTATGGAAAAAGTTCAGCTTATTAGGGAAAGGTTGCAAATGGCTCAAAGTCAACAAAAGTCCTATGCCGATGTTAGAAGAAGAGATCTTGAGTTTGATGTTAATGATTAGGTTTACTTGAAAATTTCACCCATGAAGGGTTTAATGAGATTTGGGAAGAAATGGAAGCTTAGTCCCCGATATGTAGGCCCATATTAGATTTTAAGGTGAATTGGCAAGGTTGCTTATGAACTTGATTTGCCTAATGACTTGGCATCGGTGCATCCGGTTTTCCATTTTTCTTTGTTGAAGAAAGGTATTGGAGATCCGACATCTATTATTCCCTTAGAATGTTTGGGGGTTAAGGAGAATCTTTCATACGAGGAAGTTCCGGTTGAGATTTTAGACCGGCAAGTCAAGAAGTTGAGACACAAGGAAGTTGCTTCTGTAAAAGTTCTTTGGAGAAATCAGTTAGTTGAGGGTGCTACTTGGGAAGCCGAGGCAGATATGATGTCCCGTTATCCTCATCTCTTTTCTCCGTCCCCACTCAGGTTTGAGGTATTTAGCTCTACATGGTTTACTCTTTGAGTGTCATCTGTCTTAGATATTTCCATTATTTCCTCATTATGCATGGTTCATGAAAAGCTTAAGTTTTGAGAAAATGAGTTTACTTAATTGATTTCTACGTGTTTATGTGCATTTGAGAATGAGTTGCATATAGACTTCATGATACGATGTTTTAAACATTCTTTAGCTTGGAGTTGATGTTTCCTCCTCGGATATGTGCACATATGTGATCTCATGCATGATGGGCTGTTAGGTTTGAGTTCCTATCTTCCTTATGATGTCTAGAATCTCATTTGAGGATGAATGTTCCCAAGGGGGAGATAATGTAACACCTCAGAATCAAGAAGGTTAGGAAAGGAGCTAAGCAGGCAGTCACCATCCCAAACTGAGTTGTGGGACCCTCCACGAAGCCCTAGACGGGTCGTGAAGGGGACCACGGCTCGTTAAGGTGCTCGTAAAGGGTTTCCAGAACCTGTCCAAGAGGGTTCCCCTCCCACGAACCCTTATATGGCCCGTGGTGAGAATCACGGACCGTCAAGGTGGTCGTTAAGAGGGTTAGGGAAAAAAGGGTCCTCCACCAGCCATTGGTCAAGGACCACCATTGCCATAACGACTCGTGGAGTCCTTGACAGGCCGTGAAGGCCACCGTGGCAGTGGTCGCGTCAGTTTTAAGTCAGGGTCTTTTGGGACTTTTCCTAATTATTCTATCCTAATACTATGTCGTTTTACCCTTACCTAGAAGTCTTATATAAGTGTTTTTAACCCCAAATTTCCCCAATTAAAGTCACTCTCTCTATTTTCCAAAAAGAAGAACAATTTTTCCTCTCCAAAATATTTCTCTCTCTAGAAAGCTTGAAGAAGATGGGGTCAAACTAGGGTTTCAAGTCAAGCCTTCAATTCCACCATTGAAGGCAATCTTTTGGTATTAAGGTATGATAGTATTCATCCATGGAGCCCTTTCCTTCATGGAGTTCCTAAATTATCCAATTTACAAAGTTAGAAATCCCCAATTGAGTTAGGGTTTTTCTTCTATGTCATGGGTTCTTTTCAATATTGATTTATTTGATTGATTTATGAACTTTTATGCATGCATTGATATAATCTCATGATTTTAAGATGAATCCCCATGAACCCATACTTAACCCATGTTTTCTAGATATTTTTTATTGAAAGCGGGTTTTGAACTATGAAAGGTGAATTATGGAATTAAGCATGTTCTTATGAAATTGATGAATTATGATGTAAGTTTCTTTAAGAGTAAAGCATAAATGATGTTGTTGTTGTTAATTTTTGTGAAAGGATTTCTACATACTTACTCCATGCATGAATGTGGAGCTATTCTAATGAAACCTAGCTTGGATTGGTTACTAAATTGTACCTTTCCATGGAGGCTACCTTGGGTCGTGACAAATGGGATCCCCCATCATTGATAATTTCCCGAGGGTTGCCAGCCCTTGTAAAGATATTCCTATTGGGGAATTGCACTACACTTCTCCCTTCACTATTAGTTAAAGCCACAGCTTCTACCCACTTTGATACGTAGTCTACGGTCACCAAAATGTATTTGTTACCAAAAGAACTCACAAAAGGCCCCATGAAATCTGGCCCCCATACATCAAAAAGCTCAACTTCAAGAATTGATGAAAGAAGGAGTTCATGACGACGAAAGACACCCCCTTGCATTTTGCATTTGATGCATATTTTTGAAAAATCATTTGCATCCTGGTACAGAGTGGGAAAATAGAGGCAGTCTAAATTCCACCATGGTATTTGCCCACTAATCATGCATGACAAGCCTTTAAGATATATTTTACCTCAACCTCCAGTACACACTGCCAGATTATGTGGTCAGCGCATTCCCTAAACAAATAGGGTTCATTCCAAAAGTGTTTCTTCACTTCAAATAGGAACTTCTTCTTTATATACCAACTCAACCCATCAGGTACGATCCCAACGACCACATAGTTAGCATAATCCAGATACCATGGCGTTGAGCCATAAGAGAGCACCATTACCATTTCATCGGGAAAAGTTTCATCAATCTCTCTTTCTTCAGTTTCTATAACATTTGATTCAAGCTGAGACAAATGATCAACCACCTGATTTTCACATCCTTTCCTATCTCTCATTTCAAAATCAAACTATTGAAAGAGGCGTACCCAATGGATCAATCCTGGTTTAGCTTTTTTCTTTGCCATTAAATATCGAAGAGCGGCATGATCAGTGTGCATAATTACTTTAGTGCTCAATAAATAAGCTTTAAGCTTCTCAAACCCATACACAACGGCTAGCAACTCTTGTTCTGTGACAGTGTAATTCTTTTGAGTACAATTTAGAGTCTTACTAGCATAATAGATAGGGTGAAAGAGCTTGTTCATGTGTTTACCTAGGGTGGAACCAAGAGCTACACCACAGGCATCATACAACATCTCAAAGGGAACACTCCAATCTAGAGTAAAAATGATTGGGGATGAGACTAATTTTTCTTTCTAACCCAAAAATGCCTTCACACAATTAACATCGAACTCAAAAATACTCTTTTTTCAAGCAACTTACACAATCGGACAACTACCTTGGAGAAGTCTTTTATGAACATATGATAAAATTTAGCATGCCCAAAGAAACTTCGGACACCTTTTACGGAAATTAAGGGAGGAAATTTCGCAACTATATCAATTTTTGCTCGGTCCACTTCAATAACCTTTCCCGAAATCTTGTGTCCAAGCACAATTTCTTCTTTCACCATAAAATGGCATTTTTATCAATTAAGAACAAGATTTGTCCCAACGCACAGTTTCAACACTCTACTCAAATGATTTAAACATTCTTTAAAGGAGTCACCAACAATAGAAAAGTCATCCATGAAAACCTCTATAGAAACTTCTACCATATCAGTGAATATCGATAACATGCACCTTTGAATTGTTTCTAACGCATTACACAATCCGTATAGAATTCTTTTAAAGGCAAACGTCCCATATGGGCAGGTGAAAGTGTTATTTTCTTGATCTTTTGGGGCAATGGAAATCTGGTTGTAAACTAAATAGCCGTCAAGGAAGCAATAACATCCTCTACCTGCAAGATGATCCAATATTCGGTCAATAAAGGGCATTGGAAAATGATCCTTCTCAGTCTATGAGTTGAGTTTCCGATAATCCATACACACCCTCCATCCGGTAACAGGGTGGGTTGCAACGAGTTCATTCTTTCCATTTGATACTACAGTCATGCCACCATTATTTGGAACACATTGCACTGGAATCACCCATTTGCTATCCACAATAAGGTATATCACACCAACATCCAACCATTTGATTATCTCCTTTTTATCACATCTTGCATAGGAAGATTCAGCCTCTTTTTATGTCCAATACTCAACTCGCATTCATCGGATAGTTGAATCTTGTCTGTGCAAATACTCGGAGGAATCCCTACAATGTCGGAGATAGACCAACCCAAGGCTTTAGCATTCTTATTCAAAGTACCCATCACGACCTTTACTTGCTCTATGGATAAGTCTTTTGTGACAATTACCGTTAGTGTAACACCCCGTACTTAAATAGATGGTTTAGCATGTTAGAACGTCAAGGCGCCACCCCTCAAGGACTTTCCAAGGGCCTATGAAAAGGCCCCAAGAAAGATGCCCAAAAACAGTGACCAACGGCAGGACCCACACCCTGTGGGTGGGTCCACGCCACGTGGAAATGGGGTCGTCGTTCAAGTCCTGGATTACCAACTCCCAGAACCCCACCCATGCTTGACCATCACGGACTGTGGGTCCACCCATGGCCCGTCAGCGTGGTCTCGTGGGTTAAGGCAGTTGGGCAGTTTGGTGATTAAGTGAAGGGGTACTTTGGGGTTTTCCAATTTTAATTAATATTAAGTGGTGTCATTTTAGCCTAATCTAGACAATCTATATAAAGAATTTATACCCCTAAAGTCATTGATACTATTCATTATTTCAACTCATCAAAAAGAAACTCAATTCTCTCTCAAATATTCTCTCTCTAGAAAGTGAAGAAGAAGAAGAAGAAGAAGAGAATCAAGCTAGGTCAAGTATCCAATATTCCAATCTTTGTGAGGCTTTGTAAGCAAGGTATGATAGCTTATTCATCCATGGATTCTTTCATCCATGGAGTCCCCTAGAATTTCCCCACTTTGATGAAGAACTCCCCAATTCAAGTTAGAATTTCTTCAATATTGTGGGTTATGATGTATGTTGATCCAATTGAGTGGATAATGATTTTTTATGATTGAATTAGTAGTGAATCATGTCATTATGATGAAATTATATGTTTTCTATGCCTAACCCTAGTCTAATTGATCAAATTGAAGTAATGTAGGTTTATGCCTTGAAAGGGGAAATTGAGGATTTAAAGATGATCTTCTAGGATTGATGACATGAGAACTAATTGCTTGAGAGTAAAATTATATAGACATGAATTAAATTAGATTAAATTATATATGATGGATAACAATTATTAATGTTGAGATTGAGCCTTTATGATGATATATGATTAGAATTGCTAAAAAATGAAGCATGTGACTAGGATGTCTTGTAATCTAAGTATGTGTGATGATTGTAAGAAGTAAAGCTTTAAGAGTAAGGCTTGTAGTTATGTATGTTGATTCCTAGGGCTTTGAGAGTGAAGCTTGCAAGAGGATGGAAGACTAAAGATATAATTGTTGTGGAAGAACTTTACCCACCTAATCTACTTTATGGATGTTGAATGCATAAAGTGATAGAATCACTTGAAACATGGAGTGGTTATCAAGGACATCCTTCCATGAGACATGAGTAAAGTAAGGCTTAATAAATAGCCTATGGGGCTTATGCTTGGCCCCGAGTGGATATTGACAATGAGATGGAGGCTCACACCTAGTTGACTCCGGGCTTCCAAAACAAAAGGGGGGACTCTCACATAATAGAGTCCAGGTTTTCCCAAAGTAGGTCTCATGAGATGGAATCCTTCACCTAGTGGAGTCCAAGTTTCTAGTAGCAATCTTTGTATCCAATGAACTAAGACATACTTGAAGAAATATCTCATAGTGTTCAAAAGTAATAATGAACTAATACATACTTGAAGAGGTATCTCGTAGTGTTCAAAAGCATTAATGAACTAAGACATGCTTGAAGAAGTATCTCATAGTGCTCACAATAATAATGGACTAAGACATGCTTAAATAAGTATCTCATAGTGTTCAAACTAGAGAGGAACAAAGATGTGCTTAAAGAAGTATATCATATTGTTCAAAAGTAGAGGTTTTAAAAGGGGGACTAGTCCCTAACCAAGAAGTAGGATTATGATGAAACAAGGATACTTCAAGGAAGTATTGTATATATGCTTTAATATGAGATTTTCTTATATGTTGTATGTTTAGATTGGATTGTTGCTATAGTTGCCTTCCATGATATGTTTGACTAAAGGTGAAGATTCCCTTGTCTATGAGAAATAAGCTAAGAGTGGGGTCAAAAGATGGTAAGTAAGTATGATGGCCTAAAGTGGTACTTAGTATGGGTGAGATTATGGGGTCTTATCCATGCATTGCACATGTATGACTTGAAGCTACTTATGAAGTGTTTTTCTTACGTTATGAAGATCTAAGTGTTGACTATGCTTATGAACATGATGTATCTCCTATGTTTATGGATTATGCATATGGCCATGTTATTATCTCGTATGCTTATAGCTTATGTTTTATGTTGACTAATGCTTATGTTATGATCTTGTTGATGATTATGCTAGCTATCATATTTAGTACTTGATTGTACTAACGCAACTCTTTCCTACATTCTTATCAAATGTAGGGTTCGGCGATATTAAGTTTCATCCCCGTGGCTAGGTTCCTAGTAGAGCAAGGAGTTGAAGATTGGTGAGTCCTCATAGCATTCGAGGATATAGCCACCATTTCCTTTATGTTTTTTTCATTTTATGTTTAGACTATTGTATGGGCTACGTCCCAAAGATGTTCATGTTTTAGATGGTTTGAGACAAGTGTTATAGACTTCCACTCATTTTTATAAAAGACTTCTATTGTATGGAAAAATGTTTTAAATTTCCACATCATTTCTACGTACTTTATGTTATGATATGGTAAGTGGCTTGTATGAGGCCTCTCGGGGTCTTGTATGCCATGTTACATCTAGGGTGTACCCCTGGGTCGTGAAAAACATGGTAATCAGAGCACAAGGTTTATAATGATTATAGGATTTCTCAAAACCACGTCTAGTAGAGTCTTGTTCAAAAGTGTGAAGCGTGCTACATTTATAAATCGGAAGCTATTAGATGATTAGGAAACTTCACTTCTTTCAATACTCTTAAGTCGTGCGATAGAGTTTATCTCTATAAGGTCTTTCTCCTAATCCTTACTCGATGGTCTACAGGATATGACTACTCGAAGGGCATTTGCTAGAAGAAATGAGGAAGATGATGTGAATCAAGGAGGTCCTCTCCTCAAGCTCCGGTTGACCCTCTAGTTGAGAATGTCACTCATGCGGCCATTAGGGCAGCTTTTCATATTTTGGCTCAAGCCGTGACGGCTCAAGCCAATAGAGAAGTGATTGCTCCCGTGAACCCTAATATGAATTTTGTGGCTTTAAGAGCGAGAGACTTTGCTAGGATAAACCCTCCAGAGTTTTATGGATCCATAGTGGAAGAGGATCCTAAAGAGTTTATAGATGAGGTATATAAGGTACTTGTTATTATGGGGGTGAAGGTAGAAAAAGTGGAGTTAGCCGCTTACCAAATGAAAGGTGTTGCTCAAGTGTGTTATGATCAATGGAAAGATAGAAGGCCGGTAGGAGAAGGTCCCGTAGAGTGGGAAGTGTTTAAGTTGGCATTTCTTGATAGTTTCTTTCCCCTAGAGTTGAGGGAGGCTAAAATGCAAGAGTTCATTAACCTTAGGCAAGGTAGTATGAGTGTTATGGGGTATGCCTTAAAATTTACCCAAATATCCATGTATGCTCTTAACTATAGTGGCGGATTTGAGGGCTAAGATGAATAAATTTATGATGGGAGTGTCCAACTTAGTAGAAAAGGAATTTCGTACGGCAATGCTCGTTGGTGATATAGATATTTCACGTCTTATAGTGTATGCCCAACAAATTGAGGAGTCAAAACTCAAGGAAAAGAATAGGGAGGTGAAAAGAGCTAGGACCAGTGATGGGAACTTCTCCAATGCTAGTTCCGATGGACAAGGCCGACCTAGGTTTAAAAAAAGGTATTCCGGTCAAGATTCCCCCAATGGCCCTAAGTATAACCAAGAGAAGGGTGGTGGGTCTTAATTTCCTAAGTCTAGTTGCACCAAGTGTGGAAGGAATCACGATGGTAGGTGCCTAGCCAGCATGGATGATTTTTATGGTTGTGGAAAAAGTGGTCACAAAATGAGGGATTGCCCGATGCTTAAGGCTAAAGGAAGAGAGGACAAGCAAGCCACTCCTAGTGGTCTGAACTCCAATGACCCCAAGCAAAACTAGTTTTATGCACTTCAAGCTAGAGGTGAAGAAGAGTGTGCTCCCGATGTGGATCCTGGTATGTCGAAAACTTCTTAATTGATGTTTCTGATTTGCTAGATTTTTTATGTTATCTTTGTGATGGTTTGGTTGCACTCCTATTATGCTCCTATGTGATTGTAGAACCCGTATAGTCAAATTGTTAAGTTCCCGGATGAGCCTATCCGTGAGTGGAAAGGGGTAAAGTTTATGCCATAAGTATGGATTATGTCTTGTCTTGAAAATGACTTTGAGGGTTGCATGCACCACCTAGCTAATGTGACGGAGAAAAGTTCAAGTGTTGACCAACTTCAAGGAATTAGTTATTCTTTTTATGATTGATCTTAAGTATGGTCATTATGAGTAGAATGTTTAGATAATACCTAGATATGTTCGGTTAGTAGACTCTACCAAGGATAGTGTTATGGTATAATATGGTTTCGGATCGTCTTTTGTGTTAGATGTGAAAGTTAAGCAATGTCTTGATCCGACCTTAGTAGAATTGAAAGAGGCGATGTTTAGAAAGTCCGTTGAGGCTTCCTCCCTAGGGGGAGATGGTGTGCCTAGATGGTAAAGTCATGTGTGTTTTAGATGTTTCCATGATTTTCTTATGTGATGCATGTTCATGAAAGCTTGTGATTTGAAAGAAAATGAGTTTGCATTATTGATATTTTCTCATGTTGTAGTGCATTGAGTATGAGTTGCCTTTAGACTTCATGAGATAAATTGATGAGCATGCCTTAGTTCGGAGTTGAGAGATTCCTTCATGAAAAGATGCTTTTTGAGAGTAAATTGCATATGAACTCCATGAGATTGTGTTGAGCATGATTTAGCCCGGAGATGGTAGTTCCTCCTTGAACATGAGTAGATGTTGAATTTCATGCATTTTGGGTTGTTAGATGTAGTTCCTACTTCCTTGTGTTGCATTGAGTATGTTTAGCTAGGAGATGAAGTTCCTCCTTTGTTTATGTGTATTTAGATGAGTTGCATGCATGATGGGTTGCTAGTCTTGAGTCGTGACCTTAAGAAGTTCCTAGAACATCATTCGAGCATGAATGGTCCCAAGGGGGAGATATTGTAACACCCCGTACTTAAATAGAGGGTTTAGCATAATAGAACGTCAAGGTGTCACCCCCTCAAGGACTTTCCAAGGTCCCATGAAAAGGCCCCAAGAAAGATGCCCAAAAATAGTGACCCACGCCCCGTGGGTGGGTCCACGCCATATGGAAATGGGGTCGTGGTTCAAGATCTGGATTGCCAATTCCCAGAACCCCACCCACGTTTGACCAGCACGGACCGTGGGTCCACCCACGGCCAGTCAGCGTGGTCTCGTGTGTTGGGGCAGTTAGGCAGTTTGGTGGTTAAGTGAAGGGGTACTTTGGAGTTTTCTGATTTTAATTAATATTAAGTGGTGTCATTTTAGCCTAATCTAGACCACCTATATAAAGACTTTAGACCCCTAAATTTATTGATCCTAGTCATTATTTCAACTCACCAAAAAGAAACTCAATTCTCTCTCAAATATTCTCTCTAGAAAGTGAAGAAGAAGAAGAAGAGAATCAAGCTAGGTCAAGTCTCCAATCTTCCAAGATTTGTGAGGCTTTGTAACCAAGGTATGATATCTTAGTCATCCATGAACTCTTCCATCCATGGAGTCCCCTAGAATTCCCCCACTTTGATGAAGAATTCCCCAATTCAAGTTAGGTTTTCTTCAATGTTGTGGGTTATGATGTATGTTGATCCAATTGAGTGGATAATGATTGTTTATGATTGAATTATTAGTGAATCATGTTATTATGATGAAATTACATATTTTATATGCCTAACCCTAGTCTAATTGATGAAATTGAAGTAATGTAGGTTTATGCCTTGAAAGGGGAAATTTAGGATTTAAAGATGATCTTCAAGGATTGATGACATGAGTAGTAATTGCTTGAGAGTAAAACTATATAGACATGAATTGAATTAGATTAAAGTATGTATGATGGATCATGATTAGTATTGTTGAGATTGAGCCTTTATGATGATATATAATTAGAATTACTAAAGAATGAAGCATGTGACTAGGATGTCTTGTAATCTAGGTATGTGTGATGATTTTAAGAAGTAAAGCTTTGAGAATAAGGCTTTTAGTTATGTAGGTTGATTCCTAGGGCTTTGAGAGTGAAGTTTGCAAGAGGATGGAAAACTATAGATAGAATTGTTGTGGAAGAACTTTACCCACCTAATCTACCTTATGGATGTTGAATGCAGAAAGTGATAGAATCACTTGAAACATGGATTGGTTGTCAAGGACATCCTTCCATGAGACATGAGTTAAGTAAGGCTTAATAACCAGCCTATGGGGTGTATGCTTGGCCCCGAGTGGATATTGACAATGAGATGGAGGCTCACACCTAGTTGAGTCCGGGCTTCCAAAAGAAAAGAGGGAACTCTCACATAGTAGAGTCCAGGTTTTCCCAAAGTAGGTCTCATGAGATGGAAGCCTTCACCTAGTGGAGTCCGGGTTTCTAGTAGCAATCTCTGTATCCAATGAACTAAGACACACTTGAAGAAGTATCTCATAGTGTTCAAAAGTAATAATGAACTAAGACATACTTGAAGAGGTATCTCGTAGTGTTCAAAAGCATTAATGAACTAAGACATGCTTGAAGAAGTATCTCGTAGTGTTCACAATAATAATGGACTAAGACATGCTTAAAGAATTATCTCATAGTGTTCAAACTAAAGAGGAACTAAGATGTGCTTAAAGAAGTTTCTCATAGTGTTCAAAAGTAGAGGTTTTAAAAGGGGGACTAGTCCCTAACCAAGAAGTAGGATTATGATGAAACAAGGATACTTCAAGGAAGTATTGTATGTATGCTTTAATATGAGATTTGCTTATATGTTGTATGTTTAGATTAGATTATTGCTATAATTGTATTCCATGATATGTTTGACTAAAGGTGAAGATTCCTTTGTCTATGAGAAATAAGCAAAGGGTGAGGTCATAAGATGGTAAGTAAGTATGATGGTCTAAAGTGGTACTTAGTATAGGTGAGATTATGGGGTCTTATCCATGCATTGCACAAGTATGACTTGAAGCTACTTATGAAGTGTTTCTCTTACGTTATGAAGATCTAAGTGTTGACTATGCTTATGAACATGATGTATCTCCTATGTTTATGGATTATGCCTATGGCCATGTTATTATATCTTATGCTTATAGGTTATGTTTTATGTTGACTAATGCTTATGGTATGCTCTTGTTGATGATTATGCTAGCTATCATATTTAGTACTTGATTGTACTAACGCATACTCTTGCCTACATTCTTATAAAATGTAGGGTCCGGCGATATTGAGTTTCATCCCCGTAGCTAGGTTCCTAGTTGAGGAAGGAGTTGAAGATTGGTGAGTCCTCATAGCATTCGAGGATATAGCCACCATTTCTTTTATGTTCTTTCATTTTATGTTTAGACTATTGTATGGGCTGCATCCCAAAGATGTTCATGTTTTAAATGATTTGAGAAAAGTGTTATAGACTTCCGCTCGTTTTTATTAAAGACTTCGATTGTATGAAAAAATGTTTTCAATTTCCGCATCATTTCTACGTACTTTATGTTATGATATGCTAAGTGGCTTGTATGAGGCCTCTCGGGGTCTTGTACCCCATGTTACATCTAGGGTGTACCCCTTGGTCGTGACAATTAGTATATCATCAGCCCCAAGAATAAATATCGGAGATGTGAAGGTAACATTTTTAGCTCCAATTTTGGTGGCTCTTCAATGGATGGTTTGGCTGGAGGATTTTTCTGGTTTTTCAAGTTAATGTCCAATTTCTTGGGGTGGATAAAAAAGTGCTCGAACCTACATGAGCATCCATTACCTCATCAAAGTTGTTAATCTCCTCTCTACCATAATTGAGCAACACATCTTCCAACGATTCCCCACTACTCATCATTTTGCTTAAACTAGTCACCGCCTCATCGATCACATCTACTTGAGACACCATGTGCATATCATCGGGGTACTTCGTGAATTTGCAAATGTTTAAATTTACTTCTTCATTGGTCACCCTGAATTTTAAGTCACTACTCTCAACATCGACAATAGCTTTCCCGATAGCTAAAAATGATCTACCAATGATAATCGGAATTTCAGGATCAATTTCACAATCAAGCACTGCAAAATCAGCTGGAAATATAAACTTATCCACCTTCAATAGAATGTCAGATATACACCACTCCCACTGGTCTTTTGATTTACTTGTCTGCCATCAATAATCTCATGATTGTTGGCTTTGGGTCGCTCAACCCAAGTTTCTTGAAAATCTTCAATGGCATCAAGTTTACGCTTCCCCCGAGCTCACATAAGCACTAGAAATTTGATATCCCCCAATAGTACATTGAATAGTGAATGCTCTCAAGTCATTTTTCTTTGTGATCATGTTTCTTGTCATAATAATGCTACAATTGTGAGAGACTTCAATAGTTTCAAACTCCATCCTTCGTTTCTTTGTCACCAGCTCTTTCATATATTTAACATAACCCGATATCCCGATCAAATCATACACTAACGGGATGTTCACCGATAAATTCTTGAGTACACCTAAGAACTTTTGATATTTTACATCACTCTCTTTCTTCTTTAGCATTGTGGAAACGGTGGGGCTATCTTTATTGGCCCTTGTGTAGATAGGGCTGATACATCATCATCTTTCTCATTTGCTCCCAAACCACTTTCATGGTTCTCTTCTTCAACAACATTTGGTGATAACTCATAAGCCTGACTCGTTGGTTCATTATCGACAACTACCTTTTCTGAGCCAACATCTCCACCTAAAGACTCATTTTTCCACTCCTAGTTACAACAGCCTCTACATGAGTATCACTCCTTGGATTTACTTTCATATCAATAGGCACACTCTCTCTTGATAGTAAATCTAAATGAGCTGAAATTTGGATCATTTGTGCCTCAAATTGCTTAATAGATGTTTAGTGGGAAGTAACAATGTGCGTCAATGTGGAGAAGTTTATCTTCATTTCTTTCAGTACCATGTCGAAACCTTCTACCTTGTCAAATATCTTAGCTAATATGTCATTTATTCAAGAATCCCTTGAATTCATTCGTTCCCCCTTGTAATTTGAATAATAAATGGAGACTCATACTCCTTACCATCAACATCATGCTTCTCCTACACGGCCTTTTGACTACTCCAACCATGACTTTCCCAATTATTGTCACCACCTTCTTTCCAACCTTAATTCTTGCCCGGCCTTTGATAGCTCAGAAAAGAACCCTATACCTTGTTCCTTACACGATAATATTCTTAATCAAACCCCTTTTTAAGGTTTCCATCCATCAACCTCGATCCCTTACTAACACCAATCGCATTCACCGATTTGAATTAATCCCTGATGACATGCTTTGATACCGATTCAAGTTGGGTCATAATTTTTTCCATATTTTCATCACATATTTTGCTCTTCTTTATTTGTTCTCCCGGCAAGCCCAAATATGGAGACACTATTTGACTTCCTCCCATGTACCATGCACGATTTATCTTAGTCATCTCATCAAGTAATGTTGAAGCCACCTCAAAGGGTTTCTTCATGATTCCTCCTTTAATAAGTTGATCGCTACTCTTTTGTTCACATCGTCAAGGCTCTAGTAAAAATATTGCAACAACACTTTATCCGGTAGCTCGTGATTGGGACATTGTAGCGTGAATTGTTGAAATCCCAACAATATCTTATGAATGGGTTCTCATTCAACTTGTGTAAAATTTTGTATATTGTCTCTTAGCTTCAACATCATTGACGGAGGGAAATACTTTTCAAAGAACTCAACAAGAAGCTCTTCCCAAGAGGCAATAGAATTTCTTGGTAACTCAACCAACCACTTGATTGCTTTCCCCACTAGGGAAAAAAGGAACAACCATAACCAAATGGGTTCTTGCGAAACATTCTTGAGTATGAATGTCCCACACACCTCCACAAAATTTTGAATATGATCATGGGGGTTTTGATGAGCTAAACCCCCGAAGAACCCTTTCATTTGCAAGAGTTGGAGCATTGCACCGGTTACTTGAAACGTTGCATTACCCACATTTGGGGGTAACCGGATAGCTTCATTGCTCTCAAGCTTTTCTTCATTAACATTATCCATGGTTTCTATATCCACATACCATCCATGATCATTGATAGTATTACTTTTAATTGAACTCATCCTGTCACCCATTAAAATCAACATAATGAAACAAATAGTGAGAATGTTCTACTACACTAAATCAGTACACAAAAACACTTCACTAAGCGAATTCTAAGCACCACTCTCCGTCAAAGGCACCATTTTTTATAACGCTCAACTTACTTATAAAATCATTAAATAAATAAGAAATTGTTATTAATCTAATTACCCAATGTATGAGGCGGGGGTAGAATCCCACAGGGAGTGGTATGTTAAAGAAATCAATTACAAAGTCAACTTGTGTCCAAATTAATGGCAAGTAGATGATAACAAGGGTGGAGAGAATTCCAATTATCAAATTAAGACTGTTAAGTAACAGATTTTGATCAATTGACATAAAACAAATTATTAACAAGCAAGCGGAGTGGGAATCTTGGAGTGTGCAGAAGTGGGTATCGATTTCAAAAGGTGGGTAAATGTGAATGCTCAAAAACCTTAATTACCCATGAATAGGTTGGGTTAATCTCAAACACATATCATATTTCTCAATCATAATATTCTCATCACAAGAACTCCTCTCGGACACCCTCGTGTATAATCAACTAAACAACCCAATACCTTGACATAAATCTTCTCTCTCGAGCAAGATTAGCAATTAGAAATGAAACTCTAAATTCCTTTCTCAAGCAAATTAATAATTTCAAACTAATATGCAAGCATCAATTCAATTACCCACTATATATATCCTCTCTCAAGTAATATACATAAATCTAAAGCTAAAATTAAGTTTGTAATCTTAATTCATAAATTAAACACATGACAACCAAATTAAATCCATGGAAATCAAAGTAAAACATAACAATACACATTATCCCATCAATTTAATCAAAACTCAACTCTATATGCACACCCCTAGAATAGGGGTTTTAGCCAATCATATTAAAAGTATAAGAAAATATACCAAAAATATTCTCGGCCATCAGATTGATGATTTGCAACTTCAATTTAAGAGACCCACTTCTAAAATCCCAAAAATTATGGGTTACAAACTTGTTTCTAACACTACAAAATAGAGGTTTGTATTGTACTCTACTTAGAAAAGTTTTAGATTCAATTGTATGAGCAAAAAGATATATTTTCTCTCTCCTTTCTACTATTTATACAACCCCCAAACACTATCTGAAATTCCATCAAATTTTCCTAGTCAGTGATGTTAATTGTGATCGCCGACTCATTTGATGAGTCGCCAACTTATTCTTCTTCTCGCCTTTCTTGGATTCAGGCTTCAAGTGTTTGAACCACAGTTGGCGAGCTTGATAGAGTTCACCCTTCACATTCAGTGAGTTTTTTATCATCACCCAATCTCGCCTTTTTGGCCTTCAACTTGGCTTAAATTGTACTTTACTTTTGGTGAATACCTGGTAGTCTGCTGATTGAGTTCGGCGAGTCGTTGTTTACCTCTTTTCCTCGCCGACCTGTCTTGAGCATTTGAGTCAAGACTCTGTCATTTTTGGCGAGGTTTGGCACATTTGGTGAGTCGTAGAATGCCTTTTGATGAGCATCAATATCATACTTTTGTTCTTTTTCAATGTTTTTAACCCTTTTTGCGTGATTTCATCCTTGTCTTCTCCTACAGACTTAATAGCTACGAAACACAATAAATCCTTATATATTGGACATAAAAAGTCATTGAGGACACCAATTGTTGAACTAAAAAGGCCTCAAATGAGTCAAAATCTCAGACTCATCAGTCCTCTGCCATGATTACCTCCTCTTATTGGAACCACTGCTCTAGTTTGTTGAAGAACCTGACTAACTGCTTGTCTGCAGAGGCATTCCTTCTTAAAGTGCCCGAACTCCCCATAATGGAAACCACCACGGCCAAGTGAAGGCTTGTTGGCTGATGCATAAGAAGCCATTTGACCACTAGTAGAAACAGGCATAGCCAACTGAATCGGAAGAGTTCCATACACTTGATGACCTGAACCTCTGGAGTATGAACCACTGTAGTTACCCATATTTTTGGACTTCTTCGCCTGTCTTGGCCTGCCCAGCCTGTCAAACTCCCTTTACCTTTTCATGAATTCAGTCACCTCATTGAAACTCTTACCTTTAGAGGTCATATGCACAGATAAAACCAGCAATTCAAAACTCAAACCTTTGGCGAACAACCGGATCCTCTCTTCCTTTGTGCTCACCAACTACGTAGAATATCGAGATAAGGCATGGAACTTAGCCTCATTAGCAGTCAAAGTCATGCTCTCCTACTCAAGAGCCATAAACTCATCCTTCTTCCTATCTCTTAAGGCATGAGGCGCATACTTCTCCAAGAATAATGAATGAAATTGCTCCCAAGTTAATGGAGGCAATCCCAATGAATGACATTCCACATAAGCTCTCCACCACTGCTTTGCCTCACCCTGAAGCTGGAAAGTCACAAACTCAACCCCATGTGATTGTGCACTGCCTAACTTATGAAGCCTCTCGTAGCAATCCAAGATGAACTTGAAGGCATCCTCACCCTTAGAACCATAAAATACCAGAGGCTTAAGCTTCAAGAACTTAGTTAGCATCTCATATATGTACCATTCATCACAGGGTCAAGCAACACCCCAAGTCCTCATTCACCTTAAGAATAGTAGCAACAACAGTTTGAGTGACTAGGTAGCATGTGTCATGGGAAAGGCTCCAGTACCTACCAACCCACTTAGAAAAGATAGTACTAAACAATATCCATTTCCATAGGGGGAAGACATGCATCCCAGACTGCACTCTCACTTCAGGTTCAACATCATCTTTAATCTCAATATCAATCTCTTCCTCTACATAATCCTGGGGTTGGGGTGGGGTCGTTTCCCTTGGTGCATCCATATTCTAAGCTCCACCTCTGGCGGGTATTTATCTTTCTCTTCCCCTATCTCTCCCTTTTCCTCTACCACGACCTCTCACTGCGGGCTTAATTGCTTACTTTGCCGCTGGAGCTACTACCTTTGCACCATTATGTCAAGTTTGAACCATCTGCAGACAGAAGAGTGGAAGAGTTAGATATCAATTGGGATCGCCAGTTACTAATTATAATCAAGTCATAGCACGAAGGAAGGAATAAAAAGAATTTCCTAAACTCATGTAGCCTCTTGCAGAAAAGTACAAATGTCTTTGTGTCGTTTTGTAGGACTCTACTAGACTCATTTTTGTATGATGAGATCAACAAACTTAGGGCTCTGATACCAAGCTTGTAATGACCCCCACCGTCATGAGTGGAACCCATACTAACCCACCTGGTGGGAGAACCGATGACTAACTTGAAGTCAACCCAACACCATTTCTAAAGATAATTTATCATAATAAGGAAATAAAATAGTTTAGACAACCAAAGATTGAGTCCCCATAAACTCAACCCAATAGTCTAAAAACATTTAATGCGAAAAATAACCCCTAAGAACTAAAAATCATCATATCAAAACTCTAAACAGTCAAATTAGGGATGAAACACCGAAACTAAACACAAACTAAAGTCTATAAGTCTATGTCCGAGCGAATGGACAAGAAGATGTAGAACAATCCATGGTAGCCTGAAATATGCAGCTCACCCTTAGATTTGAAGTCAAGTATCTCTCAACTGAAGTCTTAGATCAGCCATTGGAAGATGCCCTATACTCAACAAGGAAAAGAACAAGTTCAGTATAAATATACAAACCACAGTGTAATGATAGGATCACACGACCAGCCCAAGATATGAATGTAAATAGTTCACTACAATACAGTAACACATGATAAACATATGAAAACAAGTAACTAATCACATAGACTCTCAGTCGCATGCCATGAACAACAATACCAGGATGCATGTCCCATATGATCACAAATGCAAATGCATGGTTCTCTCATGGAACCATAATCATATACCTGGTCCTCTCACGGAACCCAGACCCAAACTGTTAGTATACCAGTGTGGTATTTGAGCCATCTATAGTTAGTGTACCTTCGTTGTACCCAAGCCATCCGTAGTTAGTGTACCGGTGTGGTATTTGAGCCAACCAATAATCACAAACAATCATGCACCATTACATAACACAATGAATAAGACCACTTGAAAACCACGAGTCACAGTAACAAGTTCATTGCATGAGATTACCTACATGATGTCATACCATATGTCTCCCTACCATGCATTGCACAAATGATACTACAAAGCACTAGATAAGCATACATACAAAAACTGGAAACATACAACCATCACCTACCTTGAATCAAGCCTCTTGGAAACTCTAAATAACCCAAGCTTTTCCTTTGCAAAGTTCCTTGGCTTGTTCTTGATCTAAATGAAACAATATAAACAACAATCAATCACTAATGGCATATTATATAACCAGGATTATCAACAAATCCTAACCCTGGGCCAATATATGATCATCTTCCCCCAACTTAGGGCTCTTTCCCATCATGATATCATGTCAAAACCTTCCTTCTATAGCAATAACCTAGATTTTAAGCCTTAAATATTAATGCATAAGATTGCGGAGTACAATTCTTACCTTTACCGATAAATTCTATGGAAAAACGAGTGCAAAGTGCCCGAAATTGCCCCTCCCAAGACCAAGAAATCAAAGTTCCAAAAATAGGGGTTTGCGGTTGTTTCTGCACTAAAACCCAATTCGGTCCGCTAAAGCACCCAACTCACTATAGCAACACGGCTATAGTAGAAACTAACCCTGATATAGCGGTCTACACACTCTGCTATAGCGGGATGCCTCCCGCTATAGAGGGCTCGTGAAACTTCAAAAACTCAAACTCCGGAAAAGGTCAAATTCTACAACACAAACTCTTCCCTTGACGTCCCAACACATACCTTTCACGTCAAGATCAATTTTGGGAGTTATACGTACCCAGTTTCGATTCTGAAATGCCTTATGAACTCCTTAATGTCTTGGCTACAAGAATATATCAACCAAACCTCAACATCACACCCACCCATTACCGGATGGCCCCAGACCTCACCAAACTCATATTTCATATAAGGCTAGCCTAGCTAAAATAAATTAAGTCACTACCCGAAAAGTTTTCTGGCCCAAATTCTTTTGCTATTGACTTACTCATAACGACCGGTTCAGGTTGTTACAATTGTACATGTCCAAACAGTCACCTTTTGTGATTGAAGTGCATTGAACATCCTCATCTTGTAGTTGGATGAAGATTTACATGATGATGATTTTATTTATTTATTTTGTCCAAGCTTTGGTGAAGAAGTAGACAAAACACTTTCTCCTATCAATTTACCGTAGATATACTAGATGAAGATTCTCATCCATTCCATTCTGCGAAGGAGAATTAGTCGTGACCAAAGAGACGCATATTGATTGAAACTTTTATTATCATCTACATAGAGAGAAAACATAAAAAATTTAAGTCAATAGAACTTCATCATGATGAGTGCAGGAGCACATGAAACAATTTTCACCATGCCGACTTGAAGCTTCAAGCTATTGGCACCATGAGATACATCACCTCTTTTTTTGTAGATTTACGATGGACTGCAAACAGTCTCAATATCATATCAAAAGATGTGGGAGATAATTTATAATTGGCGCAGAATCACTTGGTGCATCTTTATTAGTTATTGTGGCTTTGATGAAGAACCATACTTGGTACATTTTTATTTGCAATTGTGGCTTTGGGGCGACGAACCAAACTTGGTGCATCTTCTTTAATAGTTGCAGCTTTAGAGACGAAACACACTTAGTGCATCTACTTCTATAATTGTGGCTATGGAGAGAACTACACTTAGTGTGTCATCCTCTAAAGTGTGGCTTTGGCGATGAATCATACTTTGTATCTTTTCCTCTATAGTTTTGCTTTTGCGAGAAAAAGATTTTGGTGTAGTCCGTCCTAATTTTGGAGAGCAACTACTTGGCACATGATCAACTCCACAAATCAGACTTCAAAAAAATACCCTATGCTAAAGATAGAGGCTCACTTATGGTTGCATCTATCCATAAAAAATAGTGATGATGTTTAATAAAGAGATAATACGAACTTGATGAAGGCATCTATAACGATTAGGCAAGCCACTTCTTGGTGTTTGATGTTTTCTACTTCTTTTTTTCTACTTAGGCTTTTTGTATAGGATGAAATGTCAATTTTTTTCATCCCTTCTTTATCATTGTTAATGTATAAAAACTCTTGTAATTTTAAAGCAATAGGATATATTTACTTTACACTTCAATGCAAAATAAGTGAGTTTTTTTTTATGATTTTTCTAGGCAACCTATTTCATGGTTTTCAACCTAGTGAAATTTTTTTGGACTATACAGATTTAAACTCATGCGAGACAAGAGTAACAACTTGAAGATTTAACTTATTTTTATGGAGCTTTTGTAACTTCAAGATTTTGTTCGATTTTGAAGAGATTTTTAACTTGAAGATTTGACTCAAACTATGAGAGTTTTGTAACTCATTAGATCTGCCTCCAATATTAAGAGATTTACAACTTAAAGATCATCTCAAATTTGAAGAGTTTCACAACTTGAAGATTATCTCAAATTTGAAAAGTTTTGCAACTTGAATATTAACGTGAAGTTGAAGAGTTCCATGACATACAGTTTAAGCGTGTGTCAATGAGCATTTCAATTTGAAAATTTGGCTCAAAATTGATGAGTTTTATAACTTGCAGGTTAGGCTCGTGCATTAGGGAGAATTTCGGCTTGAAGGTTTTACTCGAATTTGAGGAGCTTTGTGACTTGAAGACTTAGCCTGAATTTGATGAGATTCATGACATGCATTTTAGGCTCGTGCATCGAGAAACATTTTAACTTGAAGACTTGGCTCGAATTTGGAGCTTTGAAACTTAAAGGCTTTGCTCAAATTTGATGAGCTTTATGACATGCAGTTTAGGCTCTTGCACCGAGAAGCATTTCAACTTGAAGACTTGGCTCATATTTAATGAGCTTTGAAACTTGATAACTTAGCTCAAATTTGCTGAGCTTCGTGACATGCATTTTAGGCTCGTACGTCGAGGAGAATTTTGACTTGAAGACTTGACTCGAATTGATGAACTTTGAAACTTGAAGACTTTGCTCAAATTTGATGAGCTTTATAGAATGCATTTTAGGTTCGTGCGTCGAGGATAATTATAACTTACATAGACTCGTTAATTTCAGGTCCGGATGAAAGTTTGTCCTCATCCTTAATATCATGTACATTTTATTTATGAGGATCAAAGTTAGGCGGCCCTTGACCTCCACTTGTAGCCATACTCAGTTCCATATCATGAGCACGAATTGCTAGTTCTTCAAATGTTTTAAGTTTTATGTCTTGCTATATGTAACAAAGATCCCAATGCATACCTTAGATGCATATTTTGATCCCAAAAGATTTATTAAGGCGATCTTTGCAATTACGGCTGAAGCTCCTCCAATGATTGAAGAATTTAATAGCTTGCTCATAATTCTTTTGGCGGACCTTAGAAAGTTCTATCATGCTTAAAACACGCCTTGTGCTATAGGAAAGCTTATGAAATTATTGCTCCATCTACTCCCAGTTATCGATCGAACTAGATTCAAGATTGATATACCAGTTGAAAGCATTTCCTTTGAGAGATCGAACAAACTGTTTAATGAGATAATCATTGTATGTTCTAGAATTACAAGTTTCAACAAAATGTGTTATATGTTGTTTTGGATTACCCTTGGTATCAAACTGCTTCAACTTAGGAGGTTGATAGCCGGCATGTATCTTTAAACTATCAATCATTTTCGTATAATAATTTATATATGTGAGAGGAGATTTGGATATGGAGCCAGAATTATCTTTGATAACCTCCCTGATGAAGTCCCTTCAATCGGTCAATGGGAATCAAACCTTCAGCGGACACTTGTATTTCATTGATCATTTTTTCTTATTGAGAAAAAGGACAAATATACCCCTGAACTATCGTAAATAGTATATAGATATTCTCTGTCATACTTTAGGGACTTTGGTGCCCTTGTCGTCTAAAAACTAGAGCATATTTACCCTTCACTCTAACAGAAGACCAAATAGGGACACGTGGCGTAATCCTACGGAGGGACCGTTTGACCAATTAATTTAACCCTAAATTTAAAAGGGAAAAGGATAAATATACCCCCAAACTATAGTAAATGGTATCTAAATACCCTCTGTTAAACTTTTAGGATTCTCATGTCCTTACCGTCCAAATTTTGGAGCATATATACCCTTATGATAGACGGTGGGACACGTGGCATCATCTCAATGACTGCCCAAAATTATTTAATTTTTAACCCAAAAATTTGACCCGGATAACTTAAACACCCTGACCCAAATTATAACCCACAGACAAAACCAGCAATTCAAAACTCAAACCTTTGCCTCTTTCATCTATTCCTCACTTCTTCTTCAATGACATGTTTTCCAATTTCATCTTCTCTAATGCAACCATTGCCTCTTCAATGCCTCTCTTCTTCTTCGTTTTTCATAACACATTTTGAATTGTATTTTAGAACTTTATTGATGTTTTTCTCTCGATTATTGTTTTTGCTGAAGCAATCATTGGTTTGAGTATCAAGTGGAAGTTTCAGTAGTGTGAAGTTCGAGTATCCACTCATCGCCTAAATCACTGCCTCTCCCGATCAGTTGAAAAGTGAGAGATACAAAATTTTAGCATTACTCAAAAAATTCATTGAGAACTACGTCAAATTCCATCTTCTCCTCATCCACAACTGGAGCATCTGCTGCTTCTCTACCAGAGCGGTGACGACAGCTGCGGGACTACCTCCTTCAGTACTTTGACGGCGGTAAGAGGGAGAGCGAAAGTTGCTCGGCGCTGATGAAGTTTTTGGAATGCAAATGGGGTGTTCTAGGCTTTGGTGGGGAAAAGAAATTGAAGCTTTTAATTAATTGAAGCTTGAAAAATGATGAACTTGGCCGGAAGTTTTTGAGAAATCAAAGATTTCAATTAAACTAGAGAAGATGGAGAAATGTTTTGGGTTATAATTTGGGGGTGGGTATTATGTTATTTGGGTGGGTTTTTAAAGTATTTTTAGTGGGTCTTTAAAATTATGGGTCAAAAATTAATAAATTTTGGATAGGCTTTTAGATTGAGACACGTGTCCCGCCGTTAGTAGAAAGGGTATATACGCTTCAAAATTTGGACGGTAAGGACATGAGAGTCCTAAAAGTATAACAGAGGGTACTTAGATACCATTTATGATAGTTTGGGGGTATATTTGTCCTTTTTCCTAATTTAAGAACCCGCCCATATCCATTTAACCCACCTATATAACCCATCCATCACACTTTAAAAATTATTGTTGAATATGATGATTATTCCTCAATTCAATACTTCAGAAGGTGCCTATCTAGTTTTTAACCAGTTAGAGAAATCAGTTCCACCCCAGTCGTGACTGTCCACCTTTGTTCCAGATATGGTGCATCTGTATGGTTATTCCATATCAGAATAATAAAATATTTTTCATAATTAACATGAGGTAACAACTTGGAAGAGTTATCAATCATTCATATCACCAGTAATCTCCACATGAACAGACTCAATCCTTAAAATGGTGGAAACGGTGCATATCACGTACAATAATTTCTCGTTTCATGACAAGCAAGATGTACTTTGTTGCACTACGGAAGTCACCACAAACCCGAAGATTTTTCCTAATGTGAATAGTTGTACCAACATTTGTATTTAAAAGCCCAAATGCAATAGCAAGCTTTTCATTGTGGCTCTTTAGCAATTGCTCCTAAAAAATATCTTCCACATCGTGAATTGAATCAGTATCAGATATATATCCAGCAGCTTATGTGTGAGGAATTGGGGATTTTTTAAGTATGATGGATGGGTTATACAGGTGGGTCAAGTTGATATGGGTGGGTTTTAAAATTTAGGGTTAAATTAATTGGTCAAACGGGTCCCTCCGTAGGATTGCACCATGTGTCCCTATTTGGTCTTCCTTTAGAGTGAAGGGTAAGTATGCTCTAGTTTTTGGACGGTAGGGGCACTAAAGTCTCAAAAGTATGACGAGTGTATCTGTATACCATTTACGATAGTTCGGGGGTATATTTCTCTTTTTTCCCTTTCTTATTTTGTGAATGACTTTCTTTTCTCTTGCGTTTCATGAAGCTTCGCACATAATTGAATGGATTATCCTTTCTCCATATTCTCCATCATATCTGTCAACTTGGTAATTTGAACGTCTTGACCTTTGATGTACTTTGATAGGCCTTCAATTGTTTTTTTCAAATATGCAAGTTGTTCTTCTATGGTGGAAGTTTCAATAACGATCGCTTGCACAACCATTATAGAGGATGAAGAATAGTGTGGGAACATCACTCGGATATAACTTGGATTGAGAAGTGACATGAGGGAATATAAGAGAAAATCTAGTGCTCAAGACATCACCATCTTTCGGCATAAAATGATCATTAGACTGACGATAGCGTTCTTGTGACAGCCTTAATCGATCCAAAGTTCTTACTACCACCTCAATGATGTTGTTCCCTCGTTCTAGAATATACAAAGAGGATATTCCTTCTTCTAGAGACGATAAATCGAAAACATGAGATGACTTGGATGGTGCTTGAAGCACTTGTTGTTCCAGTATTTCGACTTTACTTCTTCTAATTTGGCCAACAATCTCCATGGAAACTTTCAAGTCATTTTTGGAGTCAACATCCTTAAAAACGTCGAATTTGGAGTTGATATTCATTGTGGTCATATTGATATTTTTTAAACTTTGGAGAGAATTTGGATCCAACAGTTTTTGCGGATGCGGATTTTGAGTTGACCTTTTTGGAAGTCATCTTACTGTTTTTGAACTTTGATTTTTGAAGAGAAGAGATGAGAGGTAAAGATTGTCCACTGGGCGTGCCAATTTGTAAGCGACTAAGTTTCATTCCTAAAATATAGCAATCAAGAAAGGAAAATAGCAACAAACAATAATATATATATATATATATATATATATTCCAATAATTTATACGAAGGTTATCATCTTTATAAAATCTAATGGAAAAGATATAATCCTCTAATTCTTCTCCTCACGATTGTCAACTCAAAGAGTTTTTCTTTGTTCTTGAATCGACGAAATACTTATTGAAACTTCACCATGAATGCGAAGTCAAACATTGATCACAATCGTGAAGATATGGAAACTTGCGGCTCACAACATGGAGACGAAAACTTCTTTGTATACAGAAGACTTGCAAATCACCACTAAAGAGCAGTGTTTTTCTATGTCTTTCTCTTTTGTTCTTCTTTTTGTGTTCTTCTTCCTTCTTGTCTTATAAAAACCCCTTTATATAGTTGTGACTTGTGAGTTAGGATTCTGGAGATATTTTGGTCTTCAAGCAATTTTAAAGGACTTTGGCTTGAAGAGCAAGAGTTGGCCTTATATTTTCAACTTAAATGAGGGTGCGAAATGTAATTTGTATTTTATTTAAGTCATATAATTTTAACTTAATTTGAGTGTCTAATATTGTAATTCGAATATTTTGTTTAGGTGATAAAATAATTGACAACCAAATAAAGAAAAGAAAATGATATGGGCCCATAGGGGGGAGAATGAGAGGCAGAGAAGAAGATGAAGGTAATGGGTTAAAAGAAAGCCACACGATTCTCCAAATGACATCTTCTTCTTTGAATTCATTCGTTGGTATGGGATAATCCTAACTTGTCCTTTTTGCCTAATTCCCATGTAATTGCTACACTTGATATTTTGGTATTCTTGACTTTATATATTGTCTGCTAAGCAGAAGATGAGAGGTTGGTGAATAGGAGCAATAGTTGATGGCAACTTTACCTGTGTGTTCGGCTACTGCTTGCTGTTCTTCACATTCGCAGGTTACAAAGTGTTTCTGTTTTTTTGTGTTAACATGACATTTACTACTTGGTTGAAATGTTAAACTATCATTATTAAAAATGTTTCCAATTCAAAAGTTACAAGATGTTAGTATTTACACTTAAATTTTTACAACTGATTTTCAAGCTTTTATTAATTAATATTTGTGTCTCTTGTTTTGTTATACCAATTAGTAATATTTATTGGAGTAGTCTAATGTGCTGCACAACCACATAATTCTTGCTAGCTATTGTGTCTGAAGCAAGCTATATTACTATCTTGATAATCTGCAGCTGCCGGTTTTCAATCAACAAAAGCTTCATTCCCATTTTCTCTTACTTCTTGTCTTTTTTACACAAAAATAGTAGTAATGGTACTCATTCACAATGAATGCACCCTTAGTTGCCCAATGCTTCACCCAGACCAATCGTGTTATTGCTTTTGAAATTTAACTTCACATGTTTCCGCCGACCATACTATCCAATTATGTATCTTTATAGACTTGGAAGGTTTTTGTTGTCGGAGGTAATTACAGATATGTAAACTTATGCTCCTGCAGATTCCTTTCTATGGGGGGTTGAGATCCTTTTCCTCCTGTTGGAAAACATACCAGCTGAAATGCAATGTCGTGGACTTGTCTACTTCATTTCATCTTAATGGACCTTCATTCCGAGGACAATCACCTATATACTTGTACTCACAGTTTGTACACAATAGCAGTCTGTCCAGTTCCAGTGATCGCATTTGTACTTCTTGCCGGAATGTATTTGATGGTGTCAATCGCGAATTATTGACTAGTGACGCTCGCTCCAATAGCACTGGAAATCTGAGATTTGTAGATAGTTCTGCAGTACCTGTTGGAAGGGAGGAGATGATGGGTTTTAACGATGACTTGGTCAATATTGCTAACTTCTCACCAGAGTCCATAACTACAGTAGATCTCACCCTGGGCAACCCTGCCTCGATATTGGATTCATTGGACTTGGATACAAGTTCCCTATCCAATGTGAAATCATCTGCTTTGGACGTTCTCTCTCAAGTCAATAAGTCAATCACTGGTTCAGTTGAGAACGGACAAAGTTATTTAAACAGTTCACTTGATGGAATTAGCTCATCTCTTACATCAGCTGTTAGAGGTGCTACTCAGGCAGTTGATGATGTGATTAGTAAATTGACATCCACAGTGGACAAAACAGGGGATTCAGCAGGTAATGGTGTGGCAGCCTTTTCGACTGGCTTGAAAGAAGTCTCTGGTAGAGTTGGCCTTCTTGCTATCGATGCATTGAGACATATAATTCTCATTGTTGAGGATTTGGTATCGCGAGGTGCCACACTTGTTGTGTATTCTTACGGGTCTGTGAAGGAGGTGCTTCCTATGGAAGTACAGGATCTGATAAATGTGTCTGAAGAGCGCGCAGTGAAGCTTCTTACTCCATTTGCGACCGCTCTGGGACAGGTATGACTAGTGTTAGGGCTTCTTCATGTACAAATGTTTGATACATCCTTAGTCTTGGAAGCCTAAATATCAGCTTAAGGAGGATATATATCAAGGATTAACATAGTAGATTGCTCTTCCTCCTCATAAGAATAAACAGCGCACAACCTTCTGTTTGTTTTGCTTCCTTTTAAGGTTATATTGTACTTCACATTCCATCTACTTTCTTATACTTCTATTTGAGGTTTTGCTTTAGATTTCATTCATCTGTTTGTTTTGCATCTTTGTAAGGTTATAGTGTAGGTTTCTTTCCATACTTGAGAAATACTCATGCTTCTTCTACACGATGGTATGCTCTGTGACACTGTAATTAGCAGGGCTACGTTGCTTTGGAGGGTCTGGAGAGGAGTCTTGGCTTGGATCCAAGTGACCCAATTATTCCATTTGTTCTTTTCCTTGGGGTATCAACTTCTTTTTGGTATGAGCACCCTTTTACTCCTTATCTCATTGTTTCCTGTTATTTTCCTATCACAATCGAAGTTCTCCCTCCCTTCCCAAAATATCAGTTTAACTTGTACAGAAAGTTAAATTGCTTATCAGATTTCTGCAGGGCTTTTTATTGGAAATTGACCTATGGTGGATATGCTGGAGATTTATCTCCCAAGTCAAGTTTTGAGCTTCTGAAAGGAGACAGGAATGCTGTACTCATTGATATCCGGCCTGAGGCAAGGCATTGCATATTTATCAAGTCTCGTATTTCTGTAGAATGGTTTATGCCAAATATGCTGAGACCTTTGTTGTGCACTGTATTCCATTGCATTTATCTCAGTAAATAGTGCTCTGATTGGACACATGGAGCAAATCTTTTAGATATCCTAAGATAAACATGAGCAAATGTCTTATATTTTCTTCCTCTATCCTTTTCTGAAGGATCTCAGAGAGAAAGAAGGCATTCCTGATCTTCGACGCGCTGCTCGGTTTCGTTTTGCCAATGTAACACTACCTGAGGTTGGTATATCAAGTTCAAGGATTGGATTATTAGTTTCTTTTGGCAGGATTGAGCTTTCTAGAAGAGTCTGTCTTTCAATTAATAACCCTCTTTTTCCTTCTGTATATTGCTAAAATGTTGTCAGATTGATGGATCTACAAGGAAGTTATTCAAGAGCGGAAGAGAACTTGATGACTACCTGCTAGCTGCTGTCATTAGGAACTTGAAGATTGTTCAAGTAAATCGATATATCTCCAGTGTTGCCTTTTTAATGCGATTGTCTTTGCATTTGTTTAAATTCAAATTTTAACTCCTGAAAAACATGTTGCTCAAAAGAACTTCTCCCCATGTTTTCTCTAATGTCCTTTCATTTGTGCCACAACTTGAGGAGCAAAAAAGCTAATATGGCTTGTGCCGGCTTTATTTTCTCTTGAAGTAACCTGCGCTTATTAAATCATGCTCTTGTTTTCATTCTTAGAACATGTAAAGAAACTTTTAGTGGTAAAAGATTCTTATTCTTACCTTCCCCATTGACTTTTGATAACTTTTTTTGTATTTTGATTGACACTTCCATTACCCCAACCTATAGGACAGGTCTCAGGTTATAGTTATGGATGCTGACGGTAACCGTTCCAAGGGCATTGCAAGGTCACTCCGGAGACTTGGAATCAAGGTAAGTATATTTGCTAAATGTCAATCTCCCCTGGTACTTGTCATGAAATTACAGGTAGCAGAAGTCATGAATAAGAATAATGTGAAGAAAGAGGCAATTGTATGGTCTACACATATTAGCTCTGGTACTTTTTAGAAACCTAATCAGTCTGAAATAAATGTGGGGATTCGGCTACTTTAAGCTTCGAAATCCTCAGATCTGTGTATACTCCTTTTGTAACTTAACACCATGCTAATTCATTTTAATTCTTTAAAAATCTTCTGGTATGTATTTTTTCTCCTTTTTTGCCTGTTTTCTTTCAGTAATAGTAACTAATCTGATCAGTGTTACTTGGTTATTGCTAATAGAATGATATTCAATTTGTGATGACAATGGACCGATGAATAGTAAAATAATCTTTCATGCCTTGCTGATATCAAGAGATGTACAGTTACTTATTAAACATTAGGACTTTGCATATAGATGCAAGGAAGTACAAAACTTGGTCCTCAAGTGGTTGTTGTACTGATACACTTTACGTGTTTAAAAGATTGTGATCTTATATATCCTTCTCAGATTCCAAAGTGTGCCCCGTTTGGTTGATAACTGTTTTCTTATTTAATGTTACAGAGACCATATTTGGTCCAAGGTGGCTTTCGGTTTTGGGTTGAAGAGGGCCTCCGCATTAAGGAGTTGAAACCTGAGACTACATTGACAATTCTCAATGAGGTATCTAACATGTTTCTTGACTTTCTTAAAGTGAGCCCTATGATTGCTGAGGGTCCAAAGGCTGTGCTCATCTTCCTGTTAAAATGTCAAAAAATGAAAAATGTCTTTATTAAAAATGTAAACTACTATGATCTATACAACAGTGAAGTCACACCCATGAGTATGCTAATCATCATGATTCATGACAAGTCAGCTACTTCTCCGAACACCAAAAGTTGGGATCAGATACAATCAGATATTTAGTATTATGAACTTTCTTCTCTTTCGTGCTAATCTAACCAATCATACCAAAATAAGTGGATGATTGTCCAATATTTCTCGTTACCCCAATACTTTACCAACTATTTACGAATTAAGGAAATTGCCAACTGACAATTGCATGACTTATTGTAAAACAAGCACAATTGCAGCCAATTCAGCAAACCACTTGCAGTGGAAAATGTTGTTCTGACTCTTCAACCTCTTATAAAAATAAACAGCTATTGACAGAAACTCAATTCTTATCTTATGATTTGGAAGGGCTCCATCAGTCACTTCCCAGTTAACCAAAGTAAGAAGCTTATCTCAGCCATTTTCCCTTATAAACAGGCCACCATGAAGTCCCTCATCAATATTTTTCAAGGCATTATAAATTATAATACGACTTTATGGTAAAAATATGCTGCTTGACCTTTCACAATGCTCACGACCATCCCTCCTGGAGATGTAAATCATTTCGTGAATATATCAACCTCCCTTTCTTGCATAACCCTTCTAAACATTGGATTAGGTAACACCATTTTGCTTCTCACTCCAAATGTCTCCTTAACAGTGCATAATTTGTTTGCCGCTTCCTGTTGCATGCCGTTGGAATAATTTTTTATATTATATGACCATCTGTTTTGTGAGTTTCTGCTGCAACTTTCTTCAAAATAGAACGAAGTTGAGGCAACCTTCATGATCTTTCTTTAGGGAAAATTGTTTAATACCTATGTTGCTTTGTTCGGACTCTTCACTTTCGGTGCCACACCCGTGTCGACATGACATGGGTGTGGGTGTGGATCTGTACCCGATCTGGTCAACCAGTTCTGGGTACTTTGACCGAATTAGAGTGGGAAATTCTGGACAGATTCAGTGATTTCTCTAATCAAAATAAAAACTAAGGTGAATTGAAGAAAATGAAATATCTTGTATGCATAAATTTCTATTGTCACTCCCATTCCTTTTATTCCTTCCATGATTCTCCTTTTGATCAATATTTTCTCCTCAAGTTTTCCACGTAATATCTCATAATTTAGGTTTTATAACTCCATTTTTAGATATTTGAATTATTTGTAGCAAAATCCCTGCACCCGTATCCATACATGGATCTATATCCCCGAATCTTAAAATTTAGATCATAGAATATCCGACGTCTAGATCTGCACCCATATCGGACACCTACACCCTAGTTTGAGCAACTTAGATTAATACAGTAAACAAGCAGCATGAACACAAATCAAGGGAGATCTTCTTTTTTTGCCTATGATTTAAAGTTGTAATATCTAAGGAAAACTGAATTTATTGGAGAAATCAATGGATCTTATCATTTTTCTGTTGCCCTTTCATTGATTTTGCTAAATCTGGAAGAACTAAAGATGATGGACAAATCAGATTTTTCCTTTTTCTTTTTGTCTCTTTCCCCCTCTCCCTATGATATAAAGGTTTAAATGTGCTTTCCTCTCCCATTAAATTGTGAAATGTCTACTCTTTCTTTCTTTTGTATTTCACTTGTGATATCTTCTATTTAAAATTGTAATAGTAAACATGAACTCAACTTATTCAAGTTCCCTTTAAATCTTAAATAAGTTTTAATCTAATGTTTGTTTTGATGAATAATCTGATTTAATTTTTAATTGTTAAGATAGATCTCTATATATAACATTTTAACTTTATGCGGTTAGGCTTTTAATTGTATTTTGAATTTCCATGAAAGATCGAGATATAATTGAATTTTGACTTGTAGGAGTATAATGTTGATAAGCTTTTAATTCCAAGTAATTTGATGGCTTTAGAGAATTATTCTGATTTTTCATTTCCATGAAAGAGGTTGATTTACCCCCTTTTTACTTAAAACATACATGTATATGATAGAATGGTGCGGAAAGAACAGTTCTCAAAGAAAAGTTTATATCCGCATCAGTATTCTATGTCATTTTATAGGTAAATATTGGATATATAACTATGCGCTGAACAAGAATTATAAAGCTATTGCCTACTAGTAGGAAAGAAGGTGGTTGTTTCAGTAATATGCCATATTTGGTTATTTTCAGGAAGCTGAGGCAATTTTTGAGGAAATCAACCCAACACCACTACAAGTTGTTGGATATGGAGTGGTAAGACTTTCTGAATGTATTACATGCTTGAAGTCTTATAAAGCATTTCTCTTTTCCCTTTTTCTCTCAAGTGGTTTACTGTTTATTAGTAATTTTTGCATATCAACCAGAAGCTCTAATTATGTGTTTCTCTACAAAGCCCATCCAATCATCTATACAAGTAGGAATGTCTTGTACTCACTCAAAGAACTAAGGAGCTCATTTTATCTGATTGATTGATTGATTTCTCTTTACCTTGAAATGCTCAGTAGTTCCTTTTTCCCTTGGGGGTGATTCCCATTCTCTAACTCCTTAGCCTTCTACTTCCATCTTTCCCAGCTCCACATGAGTTGTTCTACATTACTGGGCAATTTTCCAGATAATGCCAAACAGGTTTAACTCAGGTTTCCTCATTTGTCTTACTAAATGGCTATAACACAAATATTTCACGGTCTCCCATCTCCTATATATTGATTCTTAGGGCTTCATCCTCTGTTGGTGTAACCAAGGACATGCTATTCTCCATTTATGTACTTAGGGTTTCTCCTGATTTTTACTGCTATCACTGCCTTGATTTCTTGCATTCAACTTGAAATGTTGTTTGCTTGCTTCACTAACTTATGTGATGCACTCTTGGCAGGGTTTGGTAGCAGCAGCATATGCATTGGTTGGTGAGTCTGCAATTTCTGCCAAATATTCTGATAATCTGCATATTTCTCCATGGTTGCCATTTTTGGGTTCGCTTATTCAACAGATAATGTTTATTGGAGAAGTACACAGGCTATCATGAAATTTCTCTCTAGATATTCAAGTTAGAAGAAATTTCTGTGAATGTTTCTTGTATCTTCTTTTTGGGGGTGGTCATATGTGTCGGAAAATTGGGGGAGGAATACTCTCAATCTCTCATTTTCTCTTGAAGAAAAGCGAAGGAAATCATTTTTCTTTACTTCCCTCTACTTGCATACATAAAATGGCTATAGTACCTAGGTATTTATAGAACTTTTCTAGCATGTACCTAGTCTAGTACATACCTTAATTTAATTCTAATTTTTTTTCCTTTTTCGTGGTTCATGACCAAAACAATACATGTATCCTAAGAGTAATACATTTAGCTTCTAAATTCATAAACTAAGATAATTAATTCATGAATCACAAAAATCTAAGAAAACCTTTCCTTTTCCAACCCAAGGTTCAATTTTCAACAGTATGCTGTAGGACCTGGAGCAGACCACTTTTTCGTATAGGAATTTTGGGTTTCACGATATTAAGGTTGATCTTTAAATTACTAATAAAACAAGATGATCTGTTATTATATTATGTTTCTAATCTCGAAACTAGTTTAGCCTATTAATATGAATTGCAGTCTCTCCAGCAGTTTATCTGGTTTTTATTGAAATATAGGTTTCCATGTCCTTATAAATGTTTTCCATAGCTTACCTTGTGCACCTTCCTCATTTTTATCAGACTAGAAGACCTTCCTTCTTCTTTTTTCCGGTCACGATCTTCACTCTCTTAGTTTTACAAGGAGGCAAGGGAGTGCCTTTTATTCTGTTTAATGATAGCGAGTGCATCACTGGATGCTTGTTCCTAACTGAAGACACTAAGATTTTTTTCTTTTTATTCTCTAGAGTGGGAGAAAACACTACAATACGTTGGAGTTTTTGGCCTATGTCAGGTAACTGTTCTAGTTTTCAAATAAACTTCCTTTATGGTTTAAAGAGAGAATTTCCTGTGTCCGAAATTCCGAATACACTAACTACTGAAATGAGTGGACAAACTTTTTCATACTGGGTTCTGTTTTTGCAAAGCCAAACCAAGATTTCATGATTATTTTTCAAAATTTAAATGCTAAAAGCTTGTTATTTGTTAGATATTAAGCTGATAATTGATTTCCTAAATTCTGGATTTATTTTCTGTTTCTAGACTTTATACCGTCGAATTTCTTCGTATGAGGATTCAGAAGATTTTAAACAGGATGTGAGGTAACAGTACTTTTCATGAATTGAATTGCTGTTAAATGCTATATATCTTTTACAGTGTTACTCAATACATTTTTGTTCTTTGAGCCACCGTCCTAAAGTTTTACTAAAATGGAATAAAGGTTAAAAGAATATAAAAATGTGGGGCAGATTTAAAATTCTCTTGGCCTAGTTACCAAAAAAATATCTCTTGGCCTACACAAGTTGGAATTTTATGTCTTGATTAAAAAGAGAAGTTAGTAGGAATTCACTTGAAAGGAGAAACAACTCTTCGATCTATATGCATATGACAACCATAGGAAGTTACTTTGAAAGGAGAAAAGCTCATTTGTCTATATGTATATGACGAACATAGGAATTTACTTGCAAGGAGAATTAACTCTTAGATCTATATGCTATGACACAAAAAACACAATAGATGTTCGGTACCATTTGTGATAACTTGTAGAGAAAAGACATAAAGTGACAACTAAAGTTGTTCCGAATTTTCAAAAAGACACCTTAACTATGCGGGCGTCCTATTACCCCCTAAACAATCTTGAATTGATATTTTTACATCATTTTTTGTCCACTTGGCATAGAGAGTGTATGCACTCTCTTAAAGAGCGTGAGCAACTTAAAATAACGAATATAATTTTATTTTTACAAGTATTTTGTTATAAAATATATTTTCTTGTTTTTCTTATTATTTTAACCTTTTGACCTAATTATTTTTTCCTTTTCTTTCTTGTTTCTTCTTCAAAAATTGTCATCTCCATTGAAGCTTTTCACTTTCAATATCACCATTTTTACCACAACTCCACCATCTTTTTTACTACTATTAGTTTAACTCTCTTCAATTTTAAAACTATCTAAATATTTTTTTTACATTTCGAACAATTTGATATACCCATTAGATTTCAAGATGATTAGTAGGTATCATT